>JAUKNL010000163.1:0-169416 GCA_030765065.1 Deroplatys truncata | reverse complement strand
TTTTACACTCACTAGGGGCTAGAAAATCGATTATCTTGACTTGTTGAAAACTCAATATTCTTGGTTAATAGAGGCTTATTATGAAGGGATACATCCATTTATATGATTTTTAGGCAGTTTGAAAGAAGTGAAGTAAACGCGATTTTACACTCACTAGTGGCTAGAAAATCGAATTTCTTGACTTTTTAAAAACTCAGTATTCTTGGGATATATAGGCTTATTATGGCCTGAAACAACCATTTATATGATTTTTTCGAAGTTTGAAAAAAGTGAATTAAAGGCGATTTTACACTCCCTAGTGGCTAGAAAATCGAATTTCTTCACTTTTTGAAAACTGAGTACTTTTGGTATACAAAGGCTTATTGTAAGTTAATACATCGATTTATATGATTTTTAAGCAGTTTAAAAGAAGTAAAGTAAACGCGATTTTACACTCACTGGGGGCTAGAAAATCGATTTTCTTGACTTGTTAAAAACTCAATATTTTTGGTACATAGGGGCTTATTACGAGGTGATACATCCAGTTATATGATTTTTGAGCAGTTTGAAAGAAGTGAAGTATACGCGATTTTACACTCACTAGGAGCTAGAAAATCGAATTTCTTGACTTTTTAAAAACTCAGTATTCTTGGTATATATAGGCCTATTATGACGTGAAACAACCATTTATATGTTTTTTTCGAAGTTTGAAAGAAGTGAAGTAAACGCGATTTTACACTCAATAGAGGCTAGAAAATCGAATTTCTTGACTTTTTGAAAACTCAGTATTTTTGGTATATAGAGGCTTATTATGAGGTAATACATCACTTTATATGATTTTTAAGCATTTTGAAAGAAGTGAAGTAAACGCGATTTTACACTCACTAGTGGCTAGAAAATCGATTTTCTTGACTTTTTGAAAACTCAGTATTTTTGGCATATATAGGCCTATTATGAGGTGATACATCCATTTAAATGATTTTTAAGCAGTTTGAAAGAAGTAAAGTAAACGCGATTTTACACTCACTAGTGGCTAGAAAATCGAATTTCTTGACTTTTTAAAAACTCAGTTTTCTTGGTATATATAGGCTTATTATGACGTGAAACAAGCATTTATATGATTTTTTCTAGTTTGAAAGAAGTGAAGTAAACGCGATTTTACACTCACTAGGGGCTAGAAAATCAATTGTTTTGACTTGTTAAAAACTCAATATTCTTGGTATATACAGGCTTATTATGAGGTGATACATCCATTTATATGATTTTTAGGCAGTTTGAAAGAAGTGAAGTAAACGCGATTTTACACTCACTAGTGGCTAGAAAATCGAATTTCTTGACTTATTAAAAACTCAGTTATCTTGGTATATATAGGCTTATTATGACGTGAAACAACCATTTATATGATATTTTCGAAGTTTGAAAAAAGTAAAGTAAACGCGACTTTACACTCACTAGGGGCTAGATAATCGATTTTCTTGACTTGTTAAAAACTCAATATTCTTGGTATATAGAGGCTTATTATGAGGTGATACATCCATTTATATAATTTTTTAGCAGTTTGAAAGAAGTGAAGTAAACGCGATTTTACACTCACTAGGGGCAAGAAAATCGAATTTCATGACTTTTTAAAAACTCAGTATTCTTGGTATATATAGGCTTATTATGACGTGAAACAACCATTTATGTGTTTTTTTCTAAGTTTGAAAGAAGTGAAGTAAACGCGATTTTACACTCAATAGAGCCTAGAAAATCGAATTTCTTGACTTTTTGAAAACTCAGTATTTTTGGTATATAGAGGCTTATTATGAGGTAATACATCAATTTATATGGTTTTTAAGCAGTTTGAAAGAAGTGAAGTAAACGCGATTTTACACTCACTAGGGGCTAGAAAATCAAATTTCTTGACTTTTTGAAAACTCAGTATTTTTGGTATATAGAGGCTTAATATGAGGTGATACATCCATTAGATGACTTATAAGCAGTTTGAAAGAAGTGAAGTAAACGCGATTTTACACTCACTAGTGGCTAGAAAATCGAATTGCTTGACTTTTTAAAAACTCAGTATTCTCGGTATATATAGGCTTATTATGACGTGAAACAACCATTTATATGATTCTTTCGAAGTTTAAAAGAAGTAAAGTAAACGCGATTTTACACTCACTGGGGGCTAGAAAATCGATTTTCTTGACTTGTTAAAAACTCAATATTTTTGGTACATAGGGGCTTATTATGAGGTGATACATCCATTAGATGACTTTTAAGCAGTTTGAAAGAAGTGAAGTAAACGCGATTTTACATCACTAGGGGCTAGAAAATCGATTTTCTTTACTTGTTAAAAACTCAATATTCTTGGTATATAGAGGCTTATTATGAGGTGATACATCCATTAGATGACTTTTAAGCAGTTTGAAAGAAGTGAAGTAAACGCGATTTTACACTCACTAGGGGCTAGAAAATCGAATTTCCTGACTTTTTAAAAACTCAGTATTCTTGGGATATATAGGCTTATTATGGCGAGAAGCAACCATTTATATGATTTTTTCGAAGTTTGAAAGAAGTGAAGTAAACGCGATTTTACTTTCCCTAGTGGCTAGAAAATCGAATTTCTTCACTTTTTGAAAACTGAGTACTTTTGGTATACAAAGGCTTATTGTAAGTTAATACATCGATTTATATGATTTTTAAGCAGTTTAAAAGAAGTAAAGTAAACGCGATTTTACACTCACTGGGGGCTAGAAAATCGATTTTCTTGACTTGTTAAAAACTCAATATTTTTGGTACATAGGGGCTTATTATGAGGTGATACATCCAGTTATATGATTTTTAAACAGTTTGAAAGAAGTGAAGTATACGCGATTTTACACTCACTAGGAGCTAGAAAATCGAATTTCTTGACTTTTTAAAAACTCAGTATTCTTGGTATATATAGGCTTATTATGACGTGAAACAACCATTTATATGTTTTTTTCGAAGTTTGAAAGAAGTGAAGTAAACGCGATTTTACACTCAATAGAGGCTAGAAAATCGAATTTCTTGACTTTTTGAAAACTCAGTATTTTTGGTATATAGAGGCTTATTATGAGGTAATACATCACTTTATATGATTTTTAAGCAGTTTGAAAGAAGTGAAGTAAACGCGATTTTACACTCACTAGTGGCTAGAAAATCGACTTTCTTGACTTTTTGAAAACTCAGTATTTTTGGTATATATAGGCCTATTATGAGGTGATACATCCATTTATATGATTTTTAAGCAGTTTGAAAGAAGTAAAGTAAACGCGATTTTACACTCACTAGTGGCTAGAAAATCGAATTTCTTGACTATTTAAAAACTCAGTTATCTTTGTATATATAGGCTTATTATGACGTGGAACAACCATTTATATGATTTTTGCGAAGTTTGAAAAAAGTAAAGTAAACGCGAGTTTACACTCACTAGGGGCTAGATAATCGATTTTCTTGACTTGTTAAAAACTCAATATTCTTGGTATATAGAGGCTTATTATGAGGTGATACATCCATTTATATAATTTTTTAGCAGTTTGAAAGAAGTGAAGTAAACGCGATTTTACACTCACTAGGGGCAAGAAAATCGAATTTCATGACTTTTTAAAAACTCAGTATTCTTGGTATATATAGGCTTATTATGACGTGAAACAACCATTTATGTGTTTTTTTCGAAGTTTGAAAGAAGTGAAGTAAACGCGATTTTACACTCACTAGTGGCTAGAAAATCGATTTTCTTGACTTTTTGAAATCTCAGTATTTTTGGTATATATAGGCTTATTATGAGGTGATACATCCATTTCCATGATGTTAAGCAGTTTGAAAGAAGTGAAGTAAACGCGATTTTACACTCACTAGGGGCTAGAAAATCGAATTTCTTGACTTTTTGAAAACTCAGTATTTTTGGTATATAGAGGCTTATTATAAGTTAATACATCGATTTATATGATTTTTTCGAAGTTTGAAAGAAGTGAAGTAAACGCGATTTTACAATCACTAGGGGCTAGAAAATCAATTTTCTTGACTTGTTGAAAAATCAATATTCTTAGTATATATAGCCTTATTATGAGGTGATACATCCATTTATATGATTTTTAAGCAGTTTGAAAGTAGTGAAGTAAACGCGATTTTACACTAACTAGGGGCTAGAAAATCGAATTTCTTCACTTTTTAAAAACTCAGTCTTCTTGGTATATATAGGCTTATTATGACGTGAAACAACCATTTATATGATTTTTTGGAAGATTGAAAGAAGTGAAGAAAACGCGATTTTACACTCACCAGGGGATAGAAAATCGATTTTCTTGACTTATTAAAAACTCAGTTATCTTGGTATATATGGGCTTATTATGACGTGAAACAACCATTTATATGATTTTTAAGCAGTTTGAAAGAAGTGAAGTAAACGCGATTTTACACTCACTAGGGGCTAGAAAATCGAATTTCTTGACTTTTTAAAAACTCAGTATTCTTGGGATATATAGGCTTATTATGGCGTGAAACAAACATTTATATGATTTTTTCGAAGTTTGAAAGAAGTGAAGTAAACGCGATTTTACACTCACTAGGGGCTAGAAAATCGATTTTCTTGACTTGTTGTAAACTCAATATTCTGGGTATATATAGGCTTATTATGAGGTGATACATCCATTTATATGATTTCTAAGCAGTTTGAAAGAAGTGAAGTAAACGCGATTTTACACTCACTAGGGGCTAGAAAATCGAATTTCTTCACTTTCTAAAAACTCAGTATTCTTGGTATATATGGGCTTATTTTGACGTGAAACAACCATTTATATGATTTTTTCGAGGTTTGAAAGAAGTGAAGTAAACGCGATTTTACACCCACTAGGGGCTAGAAAATCAATTGTTTTGACTTGTTAAAAACTCAATATTCTTGGTATATAGAGGCTTATTATGACGTGAAACAACCATTTATATGTTTTTTTCGAAGTTTGAAAGAAGTGAAGTAAACGCGATTTTACACTCAATAGAGGCTAGAAAATCGAATTTCTTGACTTTTTGAAAACTCAGTATTTTTGGTATATAGAGGCTTATTATGAGGTAATACATCACTTTATATGATTTTTAAGCATTTTGAAAGAAGTGAAGTAAACGCGATTTTACACTCACTTGTGGCTAGAAAATCGAATTTCTTGACTTTTTAAAAACTCAGTTTTCTTGGTATATATAGGCTTATTATGACGTGAAACAAGCATTTATATGATTTTTTCTAGTTTGAAAGAAGTGAAGTAAACGCGATTTTACACTCACTAGGGGCTAGAAAATCAATTGTTTTGACTTGTTAAAAACTCAATATTCTTGGTATATACAGGCTTATTATGAGGTGATACATCCATTTATATGATTTTTAGGCAGTTTGAAAGAAGTGAAGTAAACGCGATTTTACACTCACTAGTGGCTAGAAAATCGAATTTCTTGACTTTTTAAAAACTCAGTTATCTTTGTATATATAGGCTTATTATGACGTGAAACAACCATTTATATGATTTTTGCGAAGTTTGAAAAAAGTAAAGTAAACGCGAGTTTACACTCACTAGGGGCTAGATAATCGATTTTCTTGACTTGTTAAAAACTCAATATTCTAGGTATATAGAGGCTTATTATGAGGTGATACATCCATTTATATAATTTTTTAGCAGTTTGAAAGAAGTGAAGTAAACGCGATTTTACACTCACTAGGGGCAAGAAAATCGAATTTCATGACTTTTTAAAAACTCAGTATTCTTGGTATATATAGGCTTATTATGACGTGAAACAACCATTTATGTGTTTTTTTCGAAGTTTGAAAGAAGTGAAGTAAACGCGATTTTACACTCACTAGTGGCTAGAAAATCGATTTTCTTGACTTTTTGAAATCTCAGTATTTTTGGTATATATAGGCTTATTATGAGGTGATACATCCATTTCTATGATGTTAAGCAGTTTGAAAGAAGTGAAGTAAACGCGATTTTACACTCACTAGGGGCTAGAAAATCGAATTTCTTGACTTTTTGAAAACTCAGTATTTTTGGTATATAGAGGCTTATTATAAGTTAATACATCGATTTATATGATTTTTTCGAAGTTTGAAAGAAGTGAAGTAAACGCGATTTTACAATCACTAGGGGCTAGAAAATCAATTTTCTTGACTTGTTGAAAAATCAATATTCTTAGTATATATAGCCTTATTATGAGGTGATACATCCATTTATATGATTTTTAAGCAGTTTGAAAGTAGTGAAGTAAACGCGATTTTACACTAACTAGGGGCTAGAAAATCGAATTTCTTCACTTTTTAAAAACTCAGTCTTCTTGGTATATATAGGCTTATTATGACGTGAAACAACCATTTATATGATTTTTTGGAAGATTGAAAGAAGTGAAGAAAACGCGATTTTACACTCACCAGGGGATAGAAAATCGATTTTCTTGACTTATTAAAAACTCAGTTATCTTGGTATATATGGGCTTATTATGACGTGAAACAACCATTTATATGATTTTTAAGCAGTTTGAAAGAAGTGAAGTAAACGCGATTTTACACTCACTAGGGGCTAGAAAATCGAATTTCTTGACTTTTTAAAAACTCAGTATTCTTGGGATATATAGGCTTATTATGGCGTGAAACAAACATTTATATGATTTTTTCGAAGTTTGAAAGAAGTGAAGTAAACGCGATTTTACACTCACTAGGGGCTAGAAAATCGATTTTCTTGACTTGTTGTAAACTCAATATTCTGGGTATATATAGGCTTATTATGAGGTGATACATTCATTTATATGATTTCTAAGCAGTTTGAAAGAAGTGAAGTAAACGCGATTTTACACTCACTAGGGGCTAGAAAATCGAATTTCTTCACTTTCTAAAAACTCAGTATTCTTGGTATATATGGGCTTATTTTGACGTGAAACAACCATTTATATGATTTTTTCGAGGTTTGAAAGAAGTGAAGTAAACGCGATTTTACACTCACTAGGGGCTAGAAAATCAATTGTTTTGACTTGTTAAAAACTCAATATTCTTGGTATATAGAGGCTTATTATGACGTGAAACAACCATTTATATGTTTTTTTCGAAGTTTGAAAGAAGTGAAGTAAACGCGATTTTACACTCAATAGAGGCTAGAAAATCGAATTTCTTGACTTTTTGAAAACTCAGTATTTTTGGTATATAGAGGCTTATTATGAGGTAATACATCACTTTATATGATTTTTAAGCATTTTGAAAGAAGTGAAGTAAACGCGATTTTACACTCACTTGTGGCTAGAAAATCGAATTTCTTGACTTTTTAAAAACTCAGTTTTCTTGGTATATATAGGCTTATTATGACGTGAAACAAGCATTTATATGATTTTTTCTAGTTTGAAAGATGTGAAGTAAACGCGATTTTACACTCACTAGGGGCTAGAAAATCAATTGTTTTGACTTGTTAAAAACTCAATATTCTTGGTATATACAGGCTTATTATGAGGTGATACATCCATTTATATGATTTTTAGGCAGTTTGAAAGAAGTGAAGTAAACGCGATTTTACACTCACTAGTGGCTAGAAAATCGAATTTCTTGACTTTTTAAAAACTCAGTTATCTTTGTATATATAGGCTTATTATGACGTGAAACAACCATTTATATGATTTTTGCGAAGTTTGAAAAAAGTAAAGTAAACGCGACTTTACACTCACTAGGGGCTAGATAATCGATTTTCTTGACTTGTTAAAAACTCAATATTCTTGGTATATAAAGGCTTATTATGAGGTGATACATCCATTTATATAATTTTTTAGCAGTTTGAAAGAAGTGAAGTAAACGCGATTTTACACTCACTAGGGGCAAGAAAATCGAATTTCATGACTTTTTAAAAACTCAGTATTCTTGGTATATATAGGCTTATTATGACGTGAAACAACCATTTATGTGTTTTTTTCTAAGTTTGAAAGAAGTGAAGTAAACGCGATTTTACACTCAATAGAGCCTAGAAAATCGAATTTCTTGACTTTTTGAAAACTCAGTATTTTTGGTATATAGAGGCTTATTATGAGGTAATACATCAATTTATATGGTTTTTAAGCAGTTTGAAAGAAGTGAAGTAAACGCGATTTTACACTTACTAGGGGCTAGAAAATCAAATTTCTTGACTTTTTGAAAACTCAGTATTTTTGGTATATAGAGGCTTATTATAAGTTAATACATCGATTTATATGATTTTTTCGAAGTTTGAAAGAAGTGACGTAAACGCGATTTTACAATCACTAGGGGCTAGAAAATCAATTTTCTTGACTTGTTGAAAAATCAATATTCTTGGTATATATAGCCTTAATATGAGGTGATACATCCATTAGATGACTTTTAAGCAGTTTGAAAGAAGTGAAGTAAACGCGATTTTACACTCACTAGTGGCTAGAAAATCGAATTGCTTGACTTTTTAAAAACTCAGTATTCTCGGTATATATAGGCTTATTATGACGTGAAACAACCATTTATATGATTCTTTCGAAGTTTAAAAGAAGTAAAGTAAACGCGATTTTACACTCACTGGGGGCTAGAAAATCGAATTTCTTCACTTTTTAAAAACTCAGTCTTCTTGGTATATATAGGCTTATTATGACGTGAAACAACCATTTATATGATTTTTTGGAAGATTGAAAGAAGTGAAGAAAACGCGATTTTACACTCACCAGGGGATAGAAAATCGATTTTCTTGACTTGTTAAAAACTGAATATTCTTGGGATATAGAGGCTTATTATAAGTTAATACATCCATTTATATGATTTTTAAGCAGTTTGAAAGAAGTGAAGTAAACGCGATTTTACACTCACTAGGGGCTAGAAAATCGAATTTCTTGACTTTTTAAAAACTCAGTATTCTTGGGATATATAGGCTTATTATGGCGTGAAACAAACATTTATATGATTTTTTCGAAGTTTGAAAGAAGTGAAGTAAACGCGATTTTACACTCAGTAGGGGCTAGAAAATCGATTTTCTTGACTTGTTGAAAACTCAATATTCTGGGTATATATAGGCTTATTATGAGGTGATACATCCATTTATATGATTTTTAAGCAGTTTGAAAGAAGTGAAGTAAACGCGATTTTACACTCACTAGGGGCTAGAAAATCGAATTTCTTCACTTTCTAAAAACTCAGTATTCTTGGTATATATGGGCTTATTTTGACGTGAAACAACCATTTATATGATTTTTTCGAGGTTTGAAAGAAGTGAAGTAAACGCGATTTTACACTCACTAGGGGCTAGAAAATCAATTGTTTTGACTTGTTAAAAACTCAATATTCTTGGTATATAGAGGCTTATTATGAGGTGATACATCCATTTATATGATTTTTAGGCAGTTTGAAAGAAGTGAAGTAAACGCGATTTTACACTCACTAGTGGCTAGAAAATCGAATTTCTCGACTTATTAAAAACTCAGTTATCTTGGTATATATAGGCTTATTATGACGTGAAACAACCATTTATATGATTTTTTCTAAGTTTGAAAGAAGTAAAGTAAACGCGACTTTACACTCACTAGGGGCTAGATAATCGATTTTCTTGATTTGTTAAAAACTCAATATTCTTGGTATATAGAGGCTTATTATGAGGTGATACATCCATTTATATAATTTTTAAGCAGTTTGAAAGAAGTGAAGTAAACGCGATTTTACACTCACTAGGGGCAAGAAAATCGATTTTCTTGACTTGTTAAAAACTCAATATTCTTGGTATATAGAGGCTTATTATGAGGTGATACATCGATCAGATGACTTTTAAGCAGTTTGAAAGAAGTGAAGTAAACGCGATTTTACACTCACTAGGGGCTAGAAAATCAAATTTCTTGACTTTTTAAAAACTCAGTATTCTTGGGATATATACGCTTATTATGGCGTGAAACAACCATTTACATGATTTTTTCGAAGTTTGAAAGAAGTGAAGTAAACGCGATTTTACACTCACTAGGGGCTAGAAAATCGATTTTTTTGACTTGTTGAAGAATCAATATTCTTGGTATATAGAGGCTTATTATGAGGTGATACATCCATTTATATGATTTTTAGGCAGTTTGAAAGAAGTGAAGTAAACGCGATTTTACACTCACTAGTGGCTAGAAAATCGAATTTCTTGACTTATTAAAAACTCAGTTATCTTGGTATATATGGGCTTATTATGACGTGAAACAACCATTTGTATGATTTTTTCGAAGTTTGAAAGAACTAAAGTAAACGCGACTTTACACTCACTAGGGGCTAGAAAATCGAATTTCTTGACTTTTTAAAAACTCAGTATTCTTGGGATATATAGGCTTATTATGGCCTGAAACAACCATTTATATGATTTTTTCGAAGTTTGAAAAAAGTGAAGTAAAGGCGATTTTACACTCCTTAGTGGCTAGAAAATCGAATTTCTTCACTTTTTGAAAACTGAGTATTTTTGGTATACAAAGGCTTATTATAAGTTAATACATCGATTTATATGATTTTTAAGCAGTTTGAAAGAAGTGAAGTAAACGCGATTTTACACTCACTAGGGGCTAGAAAATCGAATTTCTTCACTTTCTAAAAACTCAGTATTCTTGGTATATATGGGCTTATTATGACGTGAAACAACCATTTATATGATTTTTAAGCAGTTTGAAAGAAGTGAAGTAAACGCGATTTTACACTCACTAGTGGCTAGAAAATCGAATTGCTTGACTTTTTAAAAACTCAGTATTCTTGGTATATATAGGCTTATTATGACGTGAAACAACCATTTATATGATTTTTTCGAAGTTTAAAAGAAGTAAAGTAAACGCGATTTTACACTCACTGGGGGCTAGAAAATCGATTTTCTTGACTTGTTAAAAACTCAATATTTTTGGTACATAGGGGCTTATTATGAGGTGATACATCCAGTTATATGATTTTTGAGCAGTTTGAAAGAAGTGAAGTATACGCGATTTTACACTCACTAGGAGCTAGAAAATCGAATTTCTTGACTTTTTAAAAACTCAGTATTCTTGGTATATATAGGCTTATTATGACGTGAAACAACCATTTATATGTTTTTTTTCGAAGTTTGAAAGAAGTGAAGTAAACGCGATTTTACACTCAATAGAGGCTAGAAAATCGAATTTCTTGACTTTTTAAAAACTCAGTTTTCTTGGTATATATAGGCTTATTATGACGTGAAACAACCATTTATATGATTTTTTCGAAGTTTGAAAAAAGTAAAGTAAACGCGACTTTACACTCACTAGGGGCTAGATAATCGATTTTCTTGACTTGTTAAAAACTCAATATTCTTGGTATATAGAGGCTTATTATGAGGTGATACATCCATTTATATAATTTTTTAGCAGTTTGAAAGAAGTGAAGTAAACGCGATTTTACACTCACTAGGGGCTAGAAAATCGAATTTCATGACTTTTTAAAAGCTCAGTATTCTTGGTATATATAGGCTTATTATGACGTGAAACAACCATTTATGTGTTTTTTTCGAAGTTTGAAAGAAGTGAAGTAAACGCGATTTTACACTCACTAGTGGCTAGAAAATCGAATTGCTTGACTTTTTAAAAACTCAGTATTCTCGGTATATATAGGCTTATTATGACGTGAAACAACCATTTATATGATTCTTTCGAAGTTTAAAAGAAGTAAAGTAAACGCGATTTTACACTCACTGGGGGCTAGAAAATCGAATTTCTTCACTTTTTAAAAACTCAGTCTTCTTGTTATATATAGGCTTATTATGACGTGAAACAACCATTTATATGATTTTTTGGAAGATTGAAAGAAGTGAAGAAAACGCGATTTTACACTCACCAGGGGATAGAAAATCGATTTTCTTGACTTGTTAAAAACTGAATATTCTTGGTATATAGAGGCTTATTATAAGTTAATACATCCATTTATATGATTTTTAAGCAGTTTGAAAGAAGTGAAGTAAACGCGATTTTACACTCACTAGGGGCTAGAAAATCGAATTTCTTGACTTTTTAAAAACTCAGTATTCTTGGGATATATAGGCTTATTATGGCGTGAAACAAACATTTATATGATTTTTTCGAAGTTTGAAAGAAGTGAAGTAAACGCGATTTTACACTCAGTAGGGGCTAGAAAATCGATTTTCTTGACTTGTTGAAAACTCAATATTCTGGGTATATATAGGCTTATTATGAGGTGATACATCCATTTATATGATTTTTAAGCAGTTTGAAAGAAGTGAAGTAAACGCGATTTTACACTCACTAGGGGCTAGAAAATCGAATTTCTTCACTTTCTAAAAACTCAGTATTCTTGGTATATATGGGATTATTTTGACGTGAAACAACCATTTATATGATTTTTTCGAGGTTTGAAAGAAGTGAAGTAAACGCGATTTTACACTCACTAGGGGCTAGAAAATCAATTGTTTTGACTTGTTAAAAACTCAATATTCTTGGTATATAGAGGCTTATTATGAGGTGATACATCCATTTATATGATTTTTAGGCAGTTTGAAAGAAGTGAAGTAAACGCGATTTTACACTCACTAGTGGCTAGAAAATCGAATTTCTCGACTTATTAAAAACTCAGTTATCTTGGTATATATAGGCTTATTATGACGTGAAACAACCATTTATATGATTTTTTCGAAGTTTGAAAGAAGTAAAGTAAACGCGACTTTACACTCACTAGGGGCTAGATAATCGATTTTCTTGATTTGTTAAAAACTCAATAATCTTGGTATATAGAGGCTTATTATGAGGTGATACATCCATTTATATAATTTTTAAGCAGTTTGAAAGAAGTGAAGTAAACGCGATTTTACACCCACTAGGGGCAAGAAAATCGATTTTCTTGACTTGTTAAAAACTCAATATTCTTGGTATATAGAGGCTTATTATGAGGTGATACATCGATTAGATGACTTTTAAGCAGTTTGAAAGAAGTGAAGTAAACGCGATTTTACACTCACTAGGGGCTAGAAAATCAAATTTCTTGACTTTTTAAAAACTCAGTATTCTTGGGATATATACGCTTATTATGGCGTGAAACAACCATTTACATGATTTTTTCGAAGTTTGAAAGAAGTGAAGTAAACGCGATTTTACACTCACTAGGGGCTAGAAAATCGATTTTTTTGACTTGTTGAAGAATCAATATTCTTGGTATATAGAGGCTTATTATGAGGTGATACATCCATTTATATGATTTTTAGGCAGTTTGAAAGAAGTGAAGTAAACGCGATTTTACACTCACTAGTGGCTAGAAAATCGAATTTCTTGACTTATTAAAAACTCAGTTATCTTGGTATATATGGGCTTATTATGACGTGAAACAACCATTTATATGATTTTTTCGAAGTTTGAAAGAACTAAAGTAAACGCGACTTTACACTCACTAGGGGCTAGAAAATCGAATTTCTTGACTTTTTAAAAACTCAGTATTCTTGGGATATATAGGCTTATTATGGCCTGAAACAACCATTTATATGATTTTTTCGAAGTTTGAAAAAAGTGAAGTAAAGGCGATTTTACACTCTTCAGTGGCTAGAAAATCGAATTTCTTCACTTTTTGAAAACTGAGTATTTTTGGTATACAAAGGCTTATTATAAGTTAATACATCGATTTATATGATTTTTAAGCAGTTTGAAAGAAGTGAAGTAAACGCGATTTTACACTCACTAGGGGCTAGAAAATCGAATTTCTTCACTTTCTAAAAACTCAGTATTCTTGGTATATATGGGCTTATTATGACGTGAAACAACCATTTATATGATTTTTAAGCAGTTTGAAAGAAGTGAAGTAAACGCGATTTTACACTCACTAGTGGCTAGAAAATCGAATTGCTTGACTTTTTAAAAACTCAGTATTCTTGGTATATATAGGCTTATTATGACGTGAAACAACCATTTATATGATTTTTTCGAAGTTTAAAAGAAGTAAAGTAAACGCGATTTTACACTCACTGGGGGCAGGAAAATCGATTTTCTTGACTTGTTAAAAACTCAATATTTTTGGTACATAGGGGCTTATTATGAGGTGATACATCCAGTTATATGATTTTTGAGCAGTTTGAAAGAAGTGAAGTATACGCGATTTTACACTCACTAGGAGCTAGAAAATCGAATTTCTTGACTTTTTAAAAACTCAGTATTCTTGGTATATATAGGCTTATTATGACGTGAAACAACCATTTATATGTTTTTTTTTCGAAGTTTGAAAGAAGTGAAGTAAACGCGATTTTACACTCAATAGAGGCTAGAAAATCGAATTTCTTGACTTTTTAAAAACTCAGTTTTCTTGGTATATATAGGCTTATTATGACGTGAAACAACCATTTATATGATTTTTTCGAAGTTTGAAAAAAGTAAAGTAAACGCGACTTTACACTCACTAGGGGCTAGATAATCGATTTTCTTGACTTGTTAAAAACTCAATATTCTTGGTATATAGAGGCTTATTATGAGGTGATACATCCATTTATATAATTTTTTAGCAGTTTGAAAGAAGTGAAGTAAACGCGATTTTACACTCACTAGGGGCTAGAAAATCGAATTTCATGACTTTTTAAAAGCTCAGTATTCTTGGTATATATAGGCTTATTATGACGTGAAACAACCATTTATGTGTTTTTTTCGAAGTTTGAAAGAAGTGAAGTAAACGCGATTTTACACTCAATAGAGCCTAGAAAATCGAATTTCTTGACTTTTTGAAAACTCAGTATTTTTGGTATATAGAGGCTTATAATGAGGTAATACATCAATTTATATGGTTTTTAAGCAGTTTGAAAGAAGTGAAGTAAACGCGATTTTACACTAACTAGTGGCTAGAAAATCGATTTTCTTGACTTTTTGAAATCTCAGTATTTTTGGTATATATAGGCTTATTATGAGGTGATACATCCATTTCTATGATTTTAAGCAGTTTGAAAGAAGTGAGGTAAACGCGATTTTACACTCACTAGGGGCTAGTAAATCGAATTTCTTGACTTTTTGAAAACTCAGTATTTTTGGTATATAGAGGCTTATTATAAGTTAATACATCGATTTATATGATTTTTTCGAAGTTTGAAAGAAGTGAAGTAAACGCGATTTTAAAATCACTATTGGCTAGAAAATCAATTTTCTTGACTTGTTGAAAAATGTTGTTCTTGGTATATATATCCTTATTATGAGGTGATACATCCATTTATATGATTTTTAAGCAGTTTGAAAGTAGTGAAGTAAA
Source organism: Deroplatys truncata (assembly GCA_030765065.1). Taxonomy (NCBI): domain Eukaryota; kingdom Metazoa; phylum Arthropoda; class Insecta; order Mantodea; family Mantidae; genus Deroplatys; species Deroplatys truncata. Next base: position 154,238 of record JAUKNL010000163.1, on the reverse strand, counting down.
CGCGATTTTACACTAACTAGGGGCTAGAAAATCAATTGTTTGACTTGTTAAAAACTCAATATTCTTGGTATATAGAGGCTTATTATGAGGTGATACATCCATTTATATGATTTTTAGGCAGTTTGAAAGAAGTGAAGTAAACGCGATTTTACACTCACTAGTGGCTAGAAAATCGAATTTCTCGACGTATTAAAAACTCAGTTATCTTGGTATATATAGGCTTATTATGACGTGAAACAACCATTTATATGATTTTTTCGAAGTTTGAAAGAAGTAAAGTAAACGCGACTTTACACTCACTAGGGGCTAGATAATCGATTTTCTTGATTTGTTAAAAACTCAATATTCTTGGGATATATAGGCTTATTATGCCCTGAAACAACCATTTATATGATTTTTTCGAAGTTTGAAAAAAGTGAAGTAAAGGCGATTTTACACTCCTTAGTGGCTAGAAAATCGAATTTCTTCACTTTTTGAAAACTGAGTATTTTTGGTATACAAAGGCTTATTATAAGTTAATACATCGATTTATATGATTTTTAAGCAGTTTGAAAGAAGTGAAGTAAACGCGATTTTACACTCACTAGGGGCTAGAAAATCGAATTTCTTCACTTTCTAAAAACTCAGTATTCTTGGTATATATGGGCTTATTATGACGTGAAACAACCATTTATATGATTTTTAAGCAGTTTGAAAGAAGTGAAGTAAACGCGATTTTACACTCACTAGTGGCTAGAAAATCGAATTGCTTGACTTTTTAAAAACTCAGTATTCTTGGTATATATAGGCTTATTATGACGTGAAACAACCATTTATATGATTTTTTCGAAGTTTAAAAGAAGTAAAGTAAACGCGATTTTACACTCACTGGGGGCTAGAAAATAGATTTTCTTGACTTGTTAAAAACTCAATATTTTTGGTACATAGGGGCTTATTATGAGGTGATACATCCAGTTATATGATTTTTGAGCAGTTTGAAAGAAGTGAAGTATACGCGATTTTACACTCACTAGGAGCTAGAAAATCGAATTTCTTGACTTTTTAAAAACTCAGTATTCTTGGTATATATAGGCTTATTATGACGTGAAACAACCATTTATATGTTTTTTTCGAAGTTTGAAAGAAGTGAGGTAAACGCGATTTTACACTCAATAGAGGCTAGAAAATCGAATTTCTTGACTTTTTAAAAACTCAGTTTTCTTGGTATATATAGGCTTATTATGACGTGAAACAAGCATTTATATGATTTTTTCTAGTTTGAAAGAAGTGAAGTAAACGCGATTTACACTCACTAGGGGCTAGAAAATCAATTGTTTTGACTTGTTAAAAACTCAATATCCTTGGTATATACAGGCTTATTATGAGGTAATACATCCATTTATATGATTTTTAGGCAGTTTGAAAGAAGTGAAGTAAACGCGATTTTACACACACTAGTGGCTAGAAAATCGATTTTCTTGACTTGTTAAAAACTCAATATTCTTGGTATATAGAGGCTTATTATAAGTTAATACATCCATTTATATGATTTTTAAGCAGTTTGAAAGAAGTGAAGTAAACGCGATTTTACACTCACTAGGGGCTAGAAAATCGAATTTCTTGACTTTTTAAAAACTCAGTATTCTTGGGATATATAGGCTTATTATGGCGTGAAACAAACATTTATATGATTTTTTCGAAGTTTGAAAGAAGTGAAGTAAACGCGATTTTACACTCACTAGGGGCTAGAAAATCGATTTTCTTGACTTGTTGAAAACTCAATATTCTGGGTATATATAGGCTTATTATGAGGTGATACATCCATTTATATGATTTTTAAGCAGTTTGAAAGAAGTGAAGTAAACGCGATTTTACACTCACTAGGGGCTAGAAAATCGAATTTCTTCACTTTCTAAAAACTCAGTATTCTTGGTATATATGGGCTTATTTTGACGTGAAACAACCATTTATATGATTTTTTCGAGGTTTGAAAGAAGTGAAGTAAACGCGATTTTACACTCACTAGGGGCTAGAAAATCAATTGTTTTGACTTGTTAAAAACTCAATATTCTTGGTATATAGAGGCTTATTATGAGGTGATACATCCATTTATATGATTTTTAGGCAGTTTGAAAGAAGTGAAGTAAACGCGATTTTACACTCACTAGTGGCTAGAAAATCGAATTTCTCGACTTATTAAAAACTCAGTTATCTTGGTATATATAGGCTTATTATGACGTGAAACAACCATTTATATGATTTTTTCGAAGTTTGAAAGAAGTAAAGTAAACGCGACTTTACACTCACTAGGGGCTAGATAATCGATTTTCTTGATTAGTTAAAAACTCAATATTCTTGGTATATAGAGGCTTATTATGAGGTGATACATCCATTTATATAATTTTTAAGCAGTTTGAAAGAAGTGAAGTAAACGCGATTTTACACTCACTAGGGGCAAGAAAATCGATTTTCTTGACTTGTTAAAAACTCAATATTCTTGGTATATAGAGGCTTATTATGAGGTGATACATCGATTAGATGACTTTTCAGCAGTTTGAAAGAAGTGAAGTAAACGCGATTTTACACTCACTAGGGGCTAGAAAATCAAATTTCTTGACTTGTTAAAAACTCAATATTCTTGGTATATAGAGGCTTATTATGAGGTGATACATCCATGAGATGACTTTTAAGCAGTTTGAAAGAAGTGAAGTAAACGCGATTTTACACTCACTAAGGGCTAGAAAATCGAATTTCTTGACTTTTTAAAAACTCAGTATTCTTGGTATTTAGAGGCTTATTATGAGGTGATACATCCATTTATATGATTTTTAGGCAGTTTGAAAGAAGTGAAGTAAACGCGATTTTACACTCACTAGTGGCTAGAAAATCGAATTTCTCGACGTATTAAAAACTCAGTTATCTTGGTATATATAGGCTTATTATGACGTGAAACAACCATTTATATGATTTTTTTCGAAGTTTGAAAAAAGTGAAGTAAAGGCGATTTTACACTCCTTAGTGGCTAGAAAATCGAATTTCTTCACTTTTTGAAAACTGAGTATTTTTGGTATACAAAGGCTTATTATAAGTTAATATATCGATTTATATGATTTTTAAGCAGTTTGAAAGAAGTGAAGTAAACGCGATTTTACACTCACTAGGGGCTAGAAAATCGAATTTCTTCACTTTCTAAAAACTCAGTATTCTTGGTATATATGGGCTTATTATGACGTGAAACAACCATTTATATGATTTTTAAGCAGTTTGAAAGAAGTGAAGTAAACGCGATTTTACACTCACTAGTGGCTAGAAAATCGAATTGCTTGACTTTTTAAAAACTCAGTATTCTTGGTATATATAGGCTTATTATGACGTGAAACAACCATTTATATGATTTTTTCGAAGTTTAAAAGAAGTAAAGTAAACGCGACTTTACACTCACTAGGGGCTAGATAATCGATTTTCTTGACTTGTTAAAAACTCAATATGCTTGGTATATAGAGGCTTATTATGAGGTGATACATCCATTTATATAATTTTTTAGCAGTTTGAAAGAAGTGAAGTAAACGCGATTTTACACTCACTAGGGGCTAGAAAATCGATTTTCATGACTTTTTAAAAGCTCAGTATTCTTGGTATATAGAGGCTTATAATGAGGTAATACATCAATTTATATGGTTTTTAAGCAGTTTGAAAGAAGTGAAGTAAACGCGATTTTACACTCACTAGTGGCTAGAAAATCGATTTTCTTGACTTTTTGAAATCTCAGTATTTTTGGTATATATAGACTTATTATGAGGTGATACATCCATTTGTATGATTTTAAGCAGTTTGAAAGAAGTGAAGTAAACGCGATTTTACACTCACTAGGGGCTAGAAAATCGAATTTCTTGACTTTTTGAAAACTCAGTATTTTTGGTATATAGAGGCTTATTATAAGTTAATACATCGATTTATATGATTTTTCGAAGTTTGAAAGAAGTGAAGTAAACGCGATTTTAAAATCACTATTGGCTAGAAAATGAATTTTCTTGACTTGTTGAAAAATGTTGTTCTTGGTATATATATCCTTATTATGAGGTGATACATCCATTTATATGATTTTTAAGCAGTTTGAAAGTAGTGAAGTAAACGCGATTTTACACTAACTAGGGGCTAGAAAATCAATTGTTTGACTTGTTAAAAACTCAATATTCTTGGTATATAGAGGCTTATTATGAGGTGATACATCCATTTATATGATTTTTAGGCAGTTTGAAAGAAGTGAAGTAAACGCGATTTTACACTCACTAGTGGCTAGAAAATCGAATTTCTCGACGTATTAAAAACTCAGTTATCTTGGTATATATAGGCTTATTATGACGTGAAACAACCATTTATATGATTTTTTCGAAGTTTGAAAGAAGTAAAGTAAACGCGACTTTACACTCACTAGGGGCTAGATAATCGATTTTCTTGATTTGTTAAAAACTCAATATTCTTGGGATATATAGGCTTATTATGCCCTGAAACAACCATTTATATGATTTTTTCGAAGTTTGAAAAAAGTGAAGTAAAGGCGATTTTACACTCCTTAGTGGCTAGAAAATCGAATTTCTTCACTTTTTGAAAACTTAGTATTTTTGGTATACAAAGGCTTATTATAAGTTAATACATCGATTTATATGATTTTTAAGCAGTTTGAAAGAAGTGAAGTAAACGCGATTTTACACTCACTAGGGGCTAGAAAATCGAATTTCTTCACTTTCTAAAAACTCAGTATTCTTGGTATATATGGGCTTATTATGACGTGAAACAACCATTTATATGATTTTTAAGCAGTTTGAAAGAAGTAAAGTAAACGCGATTTTACACTCACTAGTGGCTAGAAAATCGAATTGCTTGACTTTTTAAAAACTCAGTATTCTTGGTATATATAGGCTTATTATGACGTGAAACAACCATTTATATGATTTTTTCGAAGTTTAAAAGAAGTAAAGTAAACGCGATTTTACACTCACTGGGGGCTAGAAAATCGATTTTCTTGACTTGTTAAAAACTCAATATTTTTGGTACATAGGGGCTTATTATGAGGTGATACATCCAGTTATATGATTTTTGAGCAGTTTGAAAGAAGTGAAGTATACGCGATTTTACACTCACTAGGAGCTAGAAAATCGAATTTCTTGACTTTTTAAAAACTCAGTATTCTTGGTATATATAGGCTTATTATGACGTGAAACAACCATTTATATGTTTTTTTCGAAGTTTGAAAGAAGTGAAGTAAACGCGATTTTACACTCAATAGAGGCTAGAAAATCGAATTTCTTGACTTTTTAAAAACTCAATTTTCTTGGTATATATAGGCTTATTATGACGTGAAACAAGCATTTATATGATTTTTTCTAGTTTGAAAGAAGTGAAGTAAACGCGATTTACACTCACTAGGGGCTAGAATATCAATTGTTTTGACTTGTTAAAAACTCAATATCCTTGGTATATACAGGCTTATTATGAGGTAATACATCCATTTATATGATTTTTAGGCAGTTTGAAAGAAGTGAAGTAAACGCGATTTTACACACACTAGTGGCTAGAAAATCGAATTTCCTGACTTATTAAAAACTCAGTTATCTTGGTATATATAGGCTTATTATGACGTGAAACAACCATTTATATGATATTTTCGAAGTTTGAAAAAAGTAAAGTAAACGCGACTTTACACTCACTAGGGGCTAGATAATCGATTTTCTAGACTTGTTAAAAACTCAATATTCTTGGTATATAGAGGCTTATTATGAGGTGATACATCCATTTATATAATTTTTTAGCAGTTTGAAAGAAGTGAAGTAAACGCGATTTTACACTCACTAGGGGGCTAGAAAATCGAATTTCATGACTTTTTAAAAGCTCAGTATTCTTGGTATATATAGGCTTATTATGACGTGAAACAACCATTTATGTGTTTTTTTCGAAGTTTGAAAGAAGTGAAGTAAACGCGATTTTAGACTCAATAGAGCCTAGAAAATCTAATTTCTTGACTTTTTGAAAACTCAGTATTTTTGGTATATAGAGGCTTATAATGAGGTAATACATCAATTTATATGGTTTTTAAGCAGTTTGAAAGAAGTGAAGTAAACGCGATTTTACACTCACTAGTGGCTAGAAAATCGATTTTCTTGACTTTTTGAAATCTCAGTATTTTTGGTATATATAGGCTTATTATGAGGTGATACATCCATTTCTATGATTTTAAGCAGTTTGAAAGAAGTGAAGTAAACGCGATTTTACACTCACTAGGGGCTAGAAAATCGAATTTCTTGACTTTTTGAAAACTCAGTATTTTTGGTATATAGAGGCTTATTATAAGTTAATACATCGATTTATATGATTTTTTCGAAGTTTGAAAGAAGTGAAGTAAACGCGATTTTAAAATCACTATTGGCTAGAAAATCAATTTTCTTGACTTGTTGAAAAATGTTGTTCTTGGTATATATATCCTTATTATGAGGTGATACATCCATTTATATGATTTTTAAGCAGTTTGAAAGTAGTGAAGTAAACGCGATTTTACACTAACTAGGGGCTACAAAATCAATTGTTTGACTTGTTAAAAACTCAATATTCTTGGTATATAGAGGCTTATTATGAGGTGATACATCCATTTATATGATTTTTAGGCAGTTTGAAAGAAGTGAAGTAAACGCGATTTTACACTCACTAGTGGCGAGAAAATCGAATTTCTCGACGTATTAAAAACTCAGTTATCTTGGTATATATAGGCTTATTATGACGTGAAACAACCATTTATAATATTTTTTCGAAGTTTGAAAGAAGTAAAGTAAACGCGACTTTACACTCAGTAGGGGCTAGATAATCGATTTTCTTGATTTGTTAAAAACTCAATATTCTTGGGATATATAGGCTTATTATGCCCTGAAACAACCATTTATATGATTTTTTCGAAGTTTGAAAAAAGTGAAGTAAAGGCGATTTTACACTCCTTAGTGGCTAGAAAATCGAATTTCTTCACTTTTTGAAAACTTAGTATTTTTGGTATACAAAGGCTTATTATAAGTTAATACATCGATTTATATGATTTTAAGCAGTTTGAAAGAAGTGAAGTAAACGCGATTTTACACTCACTAGGGGCTAGAAAATCGAATTTCTTCACTTTCTAAAAACTCAGTATTCTTGGTATATATGGGCTTATTATGACGTGAAACAACCATTTATATGATTTTTAAGCAGTTTGAAAGAAGTAAAGTAAACGCGATTTTACACTCACTAGTGGCTAGAAAATCGAATTGCTTGACTTTTTAAAAACTCAGTATTCTTGGTATATATAGGCTTATTATGACGTGAAACAACCATTTATATGATTTTTTCGAGGTTTAAAAGAAGTAAAGTAAACGCGATTTTACACTCACTGGGGGCTAGAAAATCGATTTTCTTGACTTGTTAAAAACTCAATATTTTTGGTACATAGGGGCTTATTATGAGGTGATACATCCAGTTATATGATTTTTGAGCAGTTTGAAAGAAGTGAAGTATACGCGATTTTACACTCACTAGGAGCTAGAAAATCGAATTTCTTGACTTTTTAAAAACTCAGTATTCTTGGTATATATAGGCTTATTATGACGTGAAACAACCATTTATATGTTTTTTTCGAAGTTTGAAAGAAGTGAAGTAAACGCGATTTTACACTCAATAGAGGCTAGAAAATCGAATTTCTTGACTTTTTAAAAACTCAATTTTCTTGGTATATATAGGCTTATTATGACGTGAAACAAGCATTTATATGATTTTTTCTAGTTTGAAAGAAGTGAAGTAAACGCGATTTACACTCACTAGGGGCTAGAATATCAATTGTTTTGACTTGTTAAAAACTCAATATCCTTGGTATATACAGGCTTATTATGAGGTAATACATCCATTTATATGATTTTTAGGCAGTTTGAAAGAAGTGAAGTAAACGCGATTTTACACACACTAGTGGCTAGAAAATCGAATTTCCTGACTTATTAAAAACTCAGTTATCTTGGTATATATAGGCTTATTATGACGTGAAACAACCATTTATATGATATTTTCGAAGTTTGAAAAAAGTAAAGTAAACGCGACTTTACACTCACTAGGGGCTAGATAATCGATTTTCTTGACTTGTTAAAAACTCAATATTCTTGGTATATAGAGGCTTATTATGAGGTGATACATCCATTTATATAATTTTTTAGCAGTTTGAAAGAAGTGAAGTAAACGCGATTTTACACTCACTAGGGGCTAGAAAATCGAATTTCATGACTTTTTAAAAGCTCAGTATTCTTGGTATATATAGGCTTATTATGACGTGAAACAACCATTTATGTGTTTTTTTCGAAGTTTGAAAGAAGTGAAGTAAACGCGATTTTACACTCAATAGAGCCTAGAAAATCGAATTTCTTGACTTTTTGAAAACTCAGTATTTTTGGTATATAGAGGCTTATAATGAGGTAATACATCAATTTATATGGTTTTTAAGCAGTTTGAAAGAAGTGAAGTAAACGCGATTTTACACTCACTAGTGGCTAGAAAATCGATTTTCTTGACTTTTTGAAATCTCAGTATTTTTGGTATATATAGGCTTATTATGAGGTGATACATCCATTTCTATGATTTTAAGCAGTTTGAAAGAAGTGAAGTAAACGCGATTTTACACTCACTAGGGGCTAGAAAATCGAATTTCTTGACTTTTTGAAAACTCAGTATTTTTGGTATATAGAGGCTTATTATAAGTTAATACATCGATTTATATGATTTTTTCGAAGTTTGAAACAAGTGAAGTAAACGCGATTTTAAAATCACTATTGGCTAGAAAATCAATTTTCTTGACTTGTTGAAAAATGTTGTTCTTGGTATATATATCCTTATTATGAGGTGATACATCCATTTATATGATTTTTAAGCAGTTTGAAAGTAGTGAAGTAAACGCGATTTTACACTAACTAGGGGCTACAAAATCAATTGTTTGACTTGTTAAAAACTCAATATTCTTGGTATATAGAGGCTTATTAGGAGGTGATACATCCATTTATATGATTTTTAGGCAGTTTGAAAGAAGTGAAGTAAACGCGATTTTACACTCACTAGTGGCTAGAAAATCGAATTTCTTGACTTTTTAAAAACTCAGTTTTCTTGGTATATATAGGCTTATTATGACGTGAAACAAGCATTTATATGATTTTTTCTAGTTTGAAAGAAGTGAAGTAAACGCGATTTTACACTCACTAGGGGCTAGAAAATCAATTGTTTTGACTTGTTAAAAACTCAATATTTTTGCTATATACAGGCTTATTATGAGGTGATACATCCATTTATATGATTTTTAGGCAGTTTGAAAGAAGTGAAGTAAACGCGATTTTACACTCACTAGTGGCTAAAAAATCGAATTTCTTGACTTATTAAAAACTCAGTTATCTTGGTATATATAGGCTTATTATGACGTGAAACAACCATTTATATGATATTTTCGAAGTTTGAAAAAAGTAAAGTAAACGCGACTTTACACTCACTAGGGGCTAGATAATCGATTTTCTTGACTTGTTAAAAACTCAATATTCTTGGTATATAGAGGCTTATTATGAGGTGATACATCCATTTATATAATTTTTTAGCAGTTTGAAAGAAGTGAAGTAAACGCGATTTTACACTCACTAGGGGCAAGAAAATCGAATTTCATGACTTTTTAAAAACTCAGTATTCTTGGTATATATAGGCTTATTATGACGTGAAACAACCATTTATGTGTTTTTTTCTAAGTTTGAAAGAAGTGAAGTAAACGCGATTTTACACTCAATAGAGCCGAGAAAATCGAATTTCTTGACTTTTTGAAAACTCAGTATTTTTGGTATATAGAGGCTTATTATGAGGTAATACATCAATTTATATGGTTTTTAAGCAGTTTGAAAGAAGTGAAGTAAACGCGATTTTACACTCACTAGGGGCTAGAAAATCGAATTTCTTGACTTTTTTGAAAACTCAGTATTTTTGGTATATAGAGGCTTATTATAAGTTAATACATCGATTTATATGATTTTTTCGAAGTTTGAAAGAAGTGAAGTAAACGCGATTTTACAATCACTAGGGGCTAGAAAATCAATTTTCTTGACTTGTTGAAAAATCAATATTCTTGGTATATATAGCCTTAATATGAGGTGATACATCCATTAAATGACTTTTAAGCAGTTTGAAAGAAGTGAAGTAAACGCGATTTTACACTCACTAGTGGCTAGAAAATCGAATTGCTTGACTTTTTAAAAACTCAGTATTCTCGGTATATATAGGCTTATTATGACGTGAAACAACCATTTATATGATTCTTTCGAAATTTAAAAGAAGTAAAGTAAACGCGATTTTACACTCACTGGGGGCTAGAAAATCGATTTTCTTGACTTGTTAAAAACTCAATATTTTTGGTACATAGGGGCTTATTATGAGGTGATACATCCATTAGATGACTTTTAAGCAGTTTGAAAGAAGTGAAGTAAACGCGATTTTACATCACTAGGGGCTAGATAATCGATTTTCTTTACTTGTTAAAAACTCAATATTCTTGGTATATAGAGGTTTATTATGAGGTGATACATCCATTAGATGACTTTTAAGCAGTTTGAAAGAAGTGAAGTAAACGCGATTTTACACTCACTAGGGGCTAGAAAATCAAATTTCCTGACTTTTTAAAAACTCAGTATTCTTGGGATATATAGGCTTATTATGGCGAGAAGCAACCATTTATATGATTTTTTCGAAGTTTGAAAGAAGTGAAGTAAACGCGATTTTACACTCACTAGGGGCTAGAAAATCGATTATCTTGACTTGTTGAAAACTCAATATTCTTGGTATATAGAGGCTTATTATGAGGGGATACATCCATTTATATGATTTTTAAGCAGTTTGAAAGAAGTGAAGTAAACGCGATTTTACACTCAGTAGGGGCTAGAAAATCGAATTTCTTCACTTTCTAAAAACTCAGTATTCTTGGTATATATGGGCTTATTTTGACGTGAAACAACCATTTATATGATTTTTTCGAGGTTTGAAAGAAGTGAAGTAAACGCGATTTTACACTCACTAGGGGCTAGAAAATCAATTGTTTTGACTTGTTAAAAACTCAATATTCTTGGTATATAGAGGCTTATTATGAGGTGATACATCCATTTATATGATTTTTAGGCAGTTTGAAAGAAGTGAAGTAAACGCGATTTTACACTCACTAGGGGCTAGAAAAATTGAATTTCTTGACTTTTTGATATCTCAATATTCTTTGTATATATACGCTTATTATGACGAGCAACATCCATTAAATCATTTTTTCGAAGTTTTAAAGAAGTGTGGAAAGCGTGATTTTACACTCACTAGGGGCTAGAAAATCGAATTTCTTGACTTGTTGAAAACTCAGTATTCTTGGTATAAGGAGGCTTATTATGATTTGATACACCCTTTTATTATTTTTAAGCAGTATGAAAGAAGTGAAGTAAAGGCGATTTTACACTCCCTAGTGGCTAGAAAATCGAATTTCTTGACTTTTTGAAAACTCAGTATTCTTGGTATATAGAGGCTTACTAGGAGGTGATACATCCATTTATATGATTTTGAAGCAGTTTGAAAGAAGTGAAGTAAACGCGATTTTACACTCACTAGGGTCTAGAAAATCGAATTTCTTCACTTTCTAAAAACTCAGTATTCTTGATATATATGGGCTTATTATGACGTGAAACAACCATTTATATGATTTTTAAGCAGTTTGAAAGAAGTGAAGTAAACGCGATTTTACACTCACTAGTGGCTAGAAAATCGAATTGCTTGACTTTTTAAAAACTCAGTATTCTTGGTATATATAGGCATATTATGACGTGAAACAACCATTTATATGATTTTTTCGAAGTTTAAAAGAAGTAAAGTAAACGCGATTTTACACTCACTGGGGGCTAGAAAATCGATTTTCTTGACTTGTTAAAAACTCAATATTTTTGGTACATAGGGGCTTATTATGAGGTGATACATCCAGTTATATGATTTTTGAGCAGTTTGAAAGAAGTGAAGTAAACGCGATTTTACAACCACTAGGAGCTAGAAAATCGAATTTCTTGACTTTTTAAAAACTCAGTATTCTTGGTATATATAGGCTTATTATGACGTGTAACAACCATTTATATGTTTTTTTCGAAGTTTGAAAGAAGTGAAGTAAACGCGATTTTTAACTCACTAGTGGCTAGAAAATCGATTTTCTTGACTTTTTGAAAACTCAGTATTTTTGGTATATATAGGCTTATTATGAGGTGATACATCCATTTATATGCTTTTTAAGCAGTTTGAAAGAAGTGAAGTAAACGCGATTTTACACTCACTAGTGGCTAGAAAATCGAATTTCTTGACTTTTTAAAAACTCAGTTTTCTTGGTATATATAGGCTTATTATGACGTGAAACAAGCATTTATATGATTTTTTCTAGTTTGAAAGAAGTGAAGTAAACGCGATTTTACACTCACTAGGGGCTAGAAAATCAATTGTTTTGACTTGTTAAAAACTCAATATTTTTGGTATATACAGGCTTATTATGAGGTGATACATCCATTTATATGATTTTTAGGCAGTTTGAAAGAAGTGAAGTAAACGCGATTTTACACTCACTAGTGGCTAGAAAATCGAATTTCTTGACTTGTTAAAAATTCAATATTCTTGGTATATAGAGGCTTATTATGAGGTGATACATCCATTTATATAATTTTTTAGCAGTTTGAAAGAAGTGAAGTAAACGCGATTTTACACTCACTAGGGGCAAGAAAATCGAATTTCATGACTTTTTAAAAACTCAGTATTCTTGGTATATATAGGCTTATTATGACGTGAAACAACCATTTATGTGTTTTTTTCTAAGTTTGAAAGAAATGAAGTAAACGCGATTTTACACTCACTAGGGGCTAGAAAAATTGAATTTCTTGACTTTTTGATATCTCAATATTCTTTGTATATATACGCTTATTATGACGAGCAACATCCATTAAATCATTTTTTCGAAGTTTGAAAGAAGTGTGGAAAGCGTGATTTTACACTCACTAGGGGCTAGAAAATCGAATTTCTTGACTTGTTGAAAACTCAGTATTCTTGGTATAAGGAGGCTTATTATGATTTGATACACCCTTTTATTATTTTTAAGCAGTATGAAAGAAGTGAAGTAAAGGCGATTTTACACTCCCTAGTGGCTAGAAAATCGAATTTCTTGACTTTTTGAAAACTCAGTATTCTTGGTATATAGAGGCTTACTAGGAGGTGATACATCCATTTATATGATTTTGAAGCAGTTTGAAAGAAGTGAAGTAAACGCGATTTTACACTCACTAGGGTCTAGAAAATCGAATTTCTTCACTTTCTAAAAACTCAGTATTCTTGATATATATGGGCTTATTATGACGTGAAACAACCATTTATATGATTTTTAAGCAGTTTGAAAGAAGTGAAGTAAACGCGATTTTACACTCACTAGTGGCTAGAAAATCGAATTGCTTGACTTTTTAAAAACTCAGTATTCTTGGTATATATAGGCATATTATGACGTGAAACAACCATTTATATGATTTTTTCGAAGTTTAAAAGAAGTAAAGTAAACGCGATTTTACACTCACTGGGGGCTAGAAAATCGATTTTCTTGACTTGTTAAAAACTCAATATTTTTGGTACATAGGGGCTTATTATGAGGTGATACATCCAGTTATATGATTTTTGAGCAGTTTGAAAGAAGTGAAGTAAACGCGATTTTACAACCACTAGGAGCTAGAAAATCGAATTTCTTGACTTTTTAAAAACTCAGTATTCTTGGTATATATAGGCTTATTATGACGTGTAACAACCATTTATATGTTTTTTTCGAAGTTTGAAAGAAGTGAAGTAAACGCGATTTTACACTCACTAGTGGCTAGAAAATCGATTTTCTTGACTTTTTGAAAACTCAGTATTTTTGGTATATATAGGCTTATTATGAGGTGATACATCCATTTATATGCTTTTTAAGCAGTTTGAAAGAAGTGAAGTAAACGCGATTTTACACTCACTAGTGGCTAGAAAATCGAATTTCTTGACTTTTTAAAAACTCAGTTTTCTTGGTATATATAGGCTTATTATGACGTGAAACAAGCATTTATATGATTTTTTCTAGTTTGAAAGAAGTGAAGTAAACGCGATTTTACACTCACTAGGGGCTAGAAAATCAATTGTTTTGACTTGTTAAAAACTCAATATTTTTGGTATATACAGGCTTATTATGAGGTGATACATCCATTTATATGATTTTTAGGCAGTTTGAAAGAAGTGAAGTAAACGCGATTTTACACTCACTAGTGGCTAGAAAATCGAATTTCTTGACTTGTTAAAAATTCAATATTCTTGGTATATAGAGGCTTATTATGAGGTGATACATCCATTTATATAATTTTTTAGCAGTTTGAAAGAAGTGAAGTAAACGCGATTTTACACTCACTAGGGGCAAGAAAATCGAATTTCTTGACTTTTTGAAAACTCAGTATTTTTGGTATATAGAGGCTTATTATAAGTTAATACATCGATTTATATGATTTTTTCGAAGTTTGAAAGAAGTGAAGTAAACGCGATTTTACAATCACTAGGGGCTAGAAAATCAATTTTCTTGACTTGTTGAAAAATCAATATTCTTGGTATATATAGCCTTAATATGAGGTGATACATCCATTAAATGACTTTTAAGCAGTTTGAAAGAAGTGAAGTAAACGCGATTTTACACTCACTAGTGGCTAGAAAATCGAATTGCTTGACTTTTTAAAAACTCAGTATTCTCGGTATATATAGGCTTATTATGACGTGAAACAACCATTTATATGATTCTTTCGAAATTTAAAAGAAGTAAAGTAAACGCGATTTTACACTCACTGGGGGCTAGAAAATCGATTTTCTTGACTTGTTAAAAACTCAATATTTTTGGTACATAGGGGCTTATTATGAGGTGATACATCCATTAGATGACTTTTAAGCAGTTTGAAAGAAGTGAAGTAAAAGCGATTTTACATCACTAGGGGCTAGATAATCGATTTTCTTTACTTGTTAAAAACTCAATATTCTTGGTATATAGAGGTTTATTATGAGGTGATACATCCATTAGATGACTTTTAAGCAGTTTGAAAGAAGTGAAGTAAACGCGATTTTACACTCACTAGGGGCTAGAAAATCAAATTTCCTGACTTTTTAAAAACTCAGTATTCTTGGGATATATAGGCTTATTATGGCGAGAAGCAACCATTTATATGATTTTTTCGAAGTTTGAAAGAAGTGAAGTAAACGCGATTTTACACTCACTAGGGGCTAGAAAATCGATTATCTTGACTTGTTGAAAACTCAATATTCTTGGTATATAGAGGCTTATTATGAGGGGATACATCCATTTATATGATTTTTAAGCAGTTTGAAAGAAGTGAAGTAAACGCGATTTTACACTCAGTAGGGGCTAGAAAATCGAATTTCTTCACTTTCTAAAAACTCAGTATTCTTGGTATATATGGGCTTATTTTGACGTGAAACAACCATTTATATGATTTTTTCGAGGTTTGAAAGAAGTGAAGTAAACGCGATTTTACACTCACTAGGGGCTAGAAAATCAATTGTTTTGACTTGTTAAAAACTCAATATTCTTGGTATATAGAGGCTTATTATGAGGTGATACATCCATTTATATGATTTTTAGGCAGTTTGAAAGAAGTGAAGTAAACGCGATTTTACACTCACTAGGGGCTAGAAAAATTGAATTTCTTGACTTTTTGATATCTCAATATTCTTTGTATATATACGCTTATTATGACGAGCAACATCCATTAAATCATTTTTTCGAAGTTTGAAAGAAGTGTGGAAAGCGTGATTTTACACTCACTAGGGGCTAGAAAATCGAATTTCTTGACTTGTTGAAAACTCAGTATTCTTGGTATAAGGAGGCTTATTATGATTTGATACACCCTTTTATTATTTTTAAGCAGTATGAAAGAAGTGAAGTAAAGGCGATTTTACACTCCCTAGTGGCTAGAAAATCGAATTTCTTGACTTTTTGAAAACTCAGTATTCTTGGTATATAGAGGCTTACTAGGAGGTGATACATCCATTTATATGATTTTGAAGCAGTTTGAAAGAAGTGAAGTAAACGCGATTTTACACTCACTAGGGTCTAGAAAATCGAATTTCTTCACTTTCTAAAAACTCAGTATTCTTGATATATATGGGCTTATTATGACGTGAAACAACCATTTATATGATTTTTAAGCAGTTTGAAAGAAGTGAAGTAAACGCGATTTTACACTCACTAGTGGCTAGAAAATCGAATTGCTTGACTTTTTAAAAACTCAGTATTCTTGGTATATATAGGCATATTATGACGTGAAACAACCATTTATATGATTTTTTCGAAGTTTAAAAGAAGTAAAGTAAACGCGATTTTACACTCACTGGGGGCTAGAAAATCGATTTTCTTGACTTGTTAAAAACTCAATATTTTTGGTACATAGGGGCTTATTATGAGGTGATACATCCAGTTATATGATTTTTGAGCAGTTTGAAAGAAGTGAAGTAAACGCGATTTTACAACCACTAGGAGCTAGAAAATCGAATTTCTTGACTTTTTAAAAACTCAGTATTCTTGGTATATATAGGCTTATTATGACGTGTAACAACCATTTATATGTTTTTTTCGAAGTTTGAAAGAAGTGAAGTAAACGCGATTTTTAACTCACTAGTGGCTAGAAAATCGATTTTCTTGACTTTTTGAAAACTCAGTATTTTTGGTATATATAGGCTTATTATGAGGTGATACATCCATTTATATGCTTTTTAAGCAGTTTGAAAGAAGTGAAGTAAACGCGATTTTACACTCACTAGTGGCTAGAAAATCGAATTTCTTGACTTTTTAAAAACTCAGTTTTCTTGGTATATATAGGCTTATTATGACGTGAAACAAGCATTTATATGATTTTTTCTAGTTTGAAAGAAGTGAAGTAAACGCGATTTTACACTCACTAGGGGCTAGAAAATCAATTGTTTTGACTTGTTAAAAACTCAATATTTTTGGTATATACAGGCTTATTATGAGGTGATACATCCATTTATATGATTTTTAGGCAGTTTGAAAGAAGTGAAGTAAACGCGATTTTACACTCACTAGTGGCTAGAAAATCGAATTTCTTGACTTGTTAAAAATTCAATATTCTTGGTATATAGAGGCTTATTATGAGGTGATACATCCATTTATATAATTTTTTAGCAGTTTGAAAGAAGTGAAGTAAACGCGATTTTACACTCACTAGGGGCAAGAAAATCGAATTTCATGACTTTTTAAAAACTCAGTATTCTTGGTATATATAGGCTTATTATGACGTGAAACAACCATTTATGTGTTTTTTTCTAAGTTTGAAAGAAATGAAGTAAACGCGATTTTACACTCACTAGGGGCTAGAAAAATTGAATTTCTTGACTTTTTGATATCTCAATATTCTTTGTATATATACGCTTATTAT
The DNA here is from genome assembly GCA_030765065.1 of Deroplatys truncata. Lineage (NCBI taxonomy): Eukaryota > Metazoa > Arthropoda > Insecta > Mantodea > Mantidae > Deroplatys > Deroplatys truncata. The sequence continues at coordinate 136,719 of JAUKNL010000163.1, read as the reverse complement.
GACGAGCAACATCCATTAAATCATTTTTTCGAAGTTTGAAAGAAGTGTGGAAAGCGTGATTTTACACTCACTAGGGGCTAGAAAATCGAATTTCTTGACTTGTTGAAAACTCAGTATTCTTGGTATAAGGAGGCTTATTATGATTTGATACACCCTTTTATTATTTTTAAGCAGTATGAAAGAAGTGAAGTAAAGGCGATTTTACACTCCCTAGTGGCTAGAAAATCGAATTTCTTGACTTTTTGAAAACTCAGTATTCTTGGTATATAGAGGCTTACTAGGAGGTGATACATCCATTTATATGATTTTGAAGCAGTTTGAAAGAAGTGAAGTAAACGCGATTTTACACTCACTAGGGTCTAGAAAATCGAATTTCTTCACTTTCTAAAAACTCAGTATTCTTGATATATATGGGCTTATTATGACGTGAAACAACCATTTATATGATTTTTAAGCAGTTTGAAAGAAGTGAAGTAAACGCGATTTTACACTCACTAGTGGCTAGAAAATCGAATTGCTTGACTTTTTAAAAACTCAGTATTCTTGGTATATATAGGCATATTATGACGTGAAACAACCATTTATATGATTTTTTCGAAGTTTAAAAGAAGTAAAGTAAACGCGATTTTACACTCACTGGGGGCTAGAAAATCGATTTTCTTGACTTGTTAAAAACTCAATATTTTTGGTACATAGGGGCTTATTATGAGGTGATACATCCAGTTATATGATTTTTGAGCAGTTTGAAAGAAGTGAAGTAAACACTATTTTACAACCACTAGGAGCTAGAAAATCGAATTTCTTGACTTTTTAAAAACTCAGTATTCTTGGTATATATAGGCTTATTATGACGTGTAACAACCATTTATATGTTTTTTTCGAAGTTTGAAAGAAGTGAAGTAAACGCGATTTTACACTCACTAGTGGCTAGAAAATCGATTTTCTTGACTTTTTGAAAACTCAGTATTTTTGGTATATATAGGCTTATTATGAGGTGATACATCCATTTATATGCTTTTTAAGCAGTTTGAAAGAAGTGAAGTAAACGCGATTTTACACTCACTAGTGGCTAGAAAATCGAATTTCTTGACTTTTTAAAAACTCAGTTTTCTTGGTATATATAGGCTTATTATGACGTGAAACAAGCATTTATATGATTTTTTCTAGTTTGAAAGAAGTGAAGTAAACGCGATTTTACACTCACTAGGGGCTAGAAAATCAATTGTTTTGACTTGTTAAAAACTCAATATTTTTGGTATATACAGGCTTATTATGAGGTGATACATCCATTTATATGATTTTTAGGCAGTTTGAAAGAAGTGAAGTAAACGCGATTTTACACTCACTAGTGGCTAGAAAATCGAATTTCTTGACTTGTTAAAAATTCAATATTCTTGGTATATAGAGGCTTATTATGAGGTGATACATCCATTTATATAATTTTTTAGCAGTTTGAAAGAAGTGAAGTAAACGCGATTTTACACTCACTAGGGGCAAGAAAATCGAATTTCATGACTTTTTAAAAACTCAGTATTCTTGGTATATATAGGCTTATTATGACGTGAAACAACCATTTATGTGTTTTTTTCTAAGTTTGAAAGAAATGAAGTAAACGCGATTTTACACTCAATAGAGCCGAGAAAATCGAATTTCTTGACTTTTTGAAAACTCAGCATTTTTGGTATATAGAGGCTTATTATGAGGTAATACATCAATTTATATGGTTTTTAAGCAGTTTGAAAGAAGTGAAGTAAACGCGATTTTACACTCACTAGGGGCTAGAAAATCGAATTTCTTGACTTTTTGAAAACTCAGTATTTTTGGTATATAGAGGCTTATTATAAGTTAATACATCGATTTATATGATTTTTTCGAAGTTTGAAAGAAGTGAAGTAAACGCGATTTTACAATCACTAGGGGCTAGAAAATCAATTTTCTTGACTTGTTGAAAAATCAATATTCCTGGTATATATAGCCTTAATATGAGGTAATACATCCATTAGATGACTTTTAAGCAGTTTGAAAGAAGTGAAGTAAACGCGATTTTACACTCACTAGTGGCTAGAAAATCGAATTGCTTGACTTTTTAAAAACTCAGTATTCTCGGTATATATAGGCTTATTATGACGTGAAACAACCATTTATATGATTCTTTCGAAGTTTAAAAGAAGTAAAGTAAACGCGATTTTACATCACTAGGGGCTAGAAAATCGATTTTATTTACTTGTTAAAAACTCAATATTCTTGGTATATAGAGGTTTATTATGAGGTGATACATCCATTAGATGACTTTTAAGCAGTTTGAAAGAAGTGAAGTAAACGCGATTTTACACTCACTAGGGGCTAGAAAATCGAATTTCCTGACTTTTTAAAAACTCAGTATTCTTGGGATATATAGGCTTATTATGGCGAGAAGCAACCATTTATATGATTTTTTCGAAGTTTGAAAGAAGTGAAGTAAACGCGATTTTACACTCACTAGGGGCTAGAAAATCGATTATCTTGACTTGTTGAAAACTCAATATTCTTGGTATATAGAGGCTTATTATGAGGGGATACATCCATTTATATGATTTTTAAGCAGTTTGAAAGAAGTGAAGTAAACGCGATTTTACAACCACTAGGAGCTAGAAAATCGAATTTCTTGACTTTTTAAAAACTCAGTATTCTTGGTATATAGAGGCTTACTAGGAGGTGATACATCCATTTATATGATTTTGAAGCAGTTTGAAAGAAGTGAAGTAAACGCGATTTTACACTCACTAGGGTCTAGAAAATCGAATTTCTTCACTTTCTAAAAACTCAGTATTCTTGATATATATGGCTTATTATGACGTGAAACAACCATTTATATGATTTTTAAGCAGTTTGAAAGAAGTGAAGTAAACGCGATTTTACACTCACTAGTGGCTAGAAAATCGAATTGCTTGACTTTTTAAAAACTCAGTATTCTTGGTATATATAGGCATATTATGACGTGAAACAACCATTTATATGATTTTTTCGAAGTTAAAAGAAGTAAAGTAAACGCGATTTTACACTCACTGGGGGCTAGAAAATCGATTTCTTGACTTGTTAAAAACTCAATATTTTTGGTACATAGGGGCTTATTATGAGGTGATACATCCAGTTATATGATTTTGAGCAGTTTGAAAGAAGTGAAGTAAACGCGATTTTACAACCACTAGGAGCTAGAAAATCGAATTTCTTGACTTTTTAAAAACTCAGTATTCTTGGTATATATAGGCTTATTATGACGTGTAACAACCATTTATATGTTTTTTTCGAAGTTTGAAAGAAGTGAAGTAAAACGCGATTTTACACTCACTAGTGGCTAGAAAATCGATTTTCTTGACTTTTTGAAAACTCAGTATTTTTGGTATATATAGGCTTATTATGAGGTGATACATCCATTTATATGCTTTTTAAGCAGTTTGAAAGAAGTGAAGTAAACGCGATTTTACACTCACTAGTGGCTAGAAAATCGAATTTCTTGACTTTTTAAAAACTCAGTTTTCTTGGTATATATAGGCTTATTATGACGTTGAAACAAGCATTTATATGATTTTTTCTAGTTTGAAAGAAGTGAAGTAAACGCGATTTTACACTCACTAGGGGCTAGAAAATCAATTGTTTTGACTTGTTAAAAACTCAATATTTTTGGTATATACAGGCTTATTATGAGGTGATACATCCATTTATATGATTTTTAGGCAGTTTGAAAGAAGTGAAGTAAACGCGATTTTACACTCACTAGTGGCTAGAAAATCGAATTTCTTGACTTGTTAAAAATTCAATATTCTTGGTATATAGAGGCTTATTATGAGGTGATACATCCATTTATATAATTTTTTAGCAGTTTGAAAGAAGTGAAGTAAACGCGATTTTACACTCACTAGGGGCAAGAAAATCGAATTTCTTGACTTTTTGAAAAACTCAGTATTTTTGGTATATAGAGGCTTATTATAAGTTAATACATCGATTTATATGATTTTTTCGAAGTTTGAAAGAAGTGAAGGTAAACGCGATTTTACAATCACTAGGGGCTAGAAAATCAATTTTCTTGACTTGTTGAAAAATCAATATTCTTGGTATATATAGCCTTAATATGAGGTGATACATCCATTAAATGACTTTTAAGCAGTTTGAAAGAAGTGAAGTAAACGCGATTTTACACTCACTAGTGGCTAGAAAATCGAATTGCTTGACTTTTTAAAAACTCAGTATTCTCGGTATATATAGGCTTATTATGACGTGAAACAACCATTTATATGATTCTTTCGAAATTTAAAAGAAGTAAAGTAAACGCGATTTTACACTCACTGGGGCTAGAAAATCGATTTTCTTGACTTGTTAAAAACTCAATATTTTTGGTACATAGGGGCTTATTATGAGGTGATACATCCATTAGATGACTTTTAAGCAGTTTGAAAGAAGTGAAGTAAACGCGATTTTACATCACTAGGGGCTAGATAATCGATTTTCTTTACTTGTTAAAAACTCAATATTCTTGGTATATAGAGGTTTATTATGAGGTGATACATCCATTAGATGACTTTTAAGCAGTTTGAAAGAAGTGAAGGTAAACGCGATTTTACACTCACTAGGGGCTAGAAAATCAAATTTCCTGACTTTTTAAAAACTCAGTATTCTTGGGATATATAGGCTTATTATGGCGAGAAGCAACCATTTATATGATTTTTTCGAAGTTTGAAAGAAGTGAAGTAAACGCGATTTTACACTCACTAGGGCTAGAAAATCGATTATCTTGACTTGTTGAAAACTCAATATTCTTGGTATATAGAGGCTTATTATGAGGGGATACATCCATTTATATGATTTTTAAGCAGTTGAAAGAAGTGAAGTAAACGCGATTTTACACTCAGTAGGGGCTAGAAAATCGAATTTCTTCACTTTCTAAAAACTCAGTATTCTTGGTATATATGGGCTTATTTTGACGTGAAACAACCATTTATATGATTTTTTCGAGGTTTGAAAGAAGTGAAGTAAACGCGATTTTACACTCACTAGGGGCCTAGAAAATCAATTGTTTTGACTTGTTAAAAACTCAATATTCTTGGTATATAGAGGCTTATTATGAGGTGATACATCCATTTATATGATTTTTAGGCAGTTTGAAAGAAGTGAAGTAAACGCGATTTTACACTCACTAGGGGCTAGAAAAATTGAATTTCTTGACTTTTTTGATATATATCTCAATATTCTTTGTATATATACGCTTATTATGACGAGCAACATCCATTAAATCATTTTTTCGAAGTTTGAAAGAAGTGTGGAAAGCGTGATTTTACACTCACTAGGGGCTAGAAAATCGAATTTCTTGACTTGTTGAAAACTCAGTATTCTTGGTATAAGGAGGCTTATTATGATTTGATACACCCTTTTATTATTTTTAAGCAGTATGAAAGAAGTGAAGTAAAGGCGATTTTACACTCCCTAGTGGCTAGAAAATCGAATTTCTTGACTTTTTGAAAACTCAGTATTCTTGGTATATAGAGGCTTACTAGGAGGTGATACATCCATTTATATGATTTTGAAGCAGTTTGAAAGAAGTGAAGTAAACGCGATTTTACACTCACTAGGGTCTAGAAAATCGAATTTCTTCACTTTCTAAAAACTCAGTATTCTTGATATATATGGGGCTTATTATGACGTGAAACAACCATTTATATGATTTTTAAGCAGTTTGAAAGAAGTGAAGTAAACGCGATTTTACACTCACTAGTGGCTAGAAAATCGAATTGCTTGACTTTTTTAAAAACTCAGTATTCTTGGTATATATAGGCATATTATGACGTGAAACAACCATTTATATGATTTTTTCGAAGTTTAAAAGAAGTAAAGTAAACGCGATTTTACACTCACTGGGGGCTAGAAAATCGATTTTCTTGACTTGTTAAAAACTCAATATTTTTGGTACATAGGGGCTTATTATGAGGTGATACATCCAGTTATATGATTTTTGAGCAGTTTGAAAGAAGTGAAGTAAACGCGATTTTACAACCACTAGGAGCTAGAAAATCGAATTTCTTGACTTTTTAAAAACTCAGTATTCTTGGTATATATAGGCTTATTATGACGTGTAACAACCATTTATATGTTTTTTTCGAAGTTTGAAAGAAGTGAAGTAAACGCGATTTTTAACTCACTAGTGGTTAGAAAATCGATTTTCTTGACTTTTTGAAAACTCAGTATTTTTGGTATATATAGGCTTATTATGAGGTGATACATCCATTTATATGCTTTTTAAGCAGTTTTGAAAGAAGTGAAGTAAACGCGATTTTACACTCACTAGTGGCTAGAAATCGAATTTCTTGACTTTTTAAAAACTCAGTTTTCTTGGTATATATAGGCTTATTATGACGTGAAACAAGCATTTATATGATTTTTTCTAGTTTGAAAGAAGTGAAGTAAACGCGATTTTACACTCACTAGGGGCTAGAAAATCAATTGTTTTGACTTGTTAAAAACTCAATATTTTTGGTATATACAGGCTTATTATGAGGTGATACATCCATTTATATGATTTTTAGGCAGTTTGAAAGAAGTGAAGTAAACGCGATTTTACACTCACTAGTGGCTAGAAAATCGAATTTCTTGACTTGTTAAAAATTCAATATTCTTGGTATATAGAGGCTTATTATGAGGTGATACATCCATTTATATAATTTTTTAGCAGTTTGAAAGAGGTGAAGTAAACGCGATTTTACACTCACTAGGGGCAAGAAAATCGAATTTCATGACTTTTTAAAAACTCAGTATTCTTGGTATATATAGGCTTATTATGACGTGAAACAACCATTTATGTGTTTTTTTCTAAGTTTGAAAGAAATGAAGGTAAACGCGATTTTACACTCACTAGGGGCTAGAAAAATTGAATTTCTTGACTTTTTGATATCTCAATATTCTTTGTATATATACGCTTATTATGACGAGCAACATCCATTAAATCATTTTTTTCGAAGTTTGAAAGAAGTGTGGAAAGCGTGATTTTACACTCACTAGGGGCTAGAAAATCGAATTTCTTGACTTGTTGAAAACTCAGTATTCTTGGTATAAGGAGGCTTATTATGATTTGATACACCCTTTTATTATTTTTAAGCAGTATGAAAGAAGTGAAGTAAAGGCGATTTTACACTCCCTAGTGGCTAGAAAATCGAATTTCTTGACTTTTTGAAAACTCAGTATTCTTGGTATATAGAGGCTTACTAGGAGGTGATACATCCATTTATATGATTTTGAAGCAGTTTGAAAGAAGTGAAGTAAACGCGATTTTACACTCACTAGGGTCTAGAAAATCGAATTTCTTCACTTTCTAAAAACTCAGTATTCTTGATATATATGGGCTTATTATGACGTGAAACAACCATTTATATGATTTTTAAGCAGTTTGAAAGAAGTGAAGTAAACGCGATTTTACACTCACTAGTGGCTAGAAAATCGAATTGCTTGACTTTTTAAAAACTCAGTATTCTTGGTATATATAGGCATATTATGACGTGAAACAACCTTTTATATGATTTTTTCGAAGTTTAAAAGAAGTAAAGTAAACGCGATTTTACACTCACTGGGGGCTAGAAAATCGATTTTCTTGACTTGTTAAAAACTCAATATTTTTGGTACATAGGGGCTTATTATGAGGTGATACATCCAGTTATATGATTTTTGAGCAGTTTGAAAGAAGTGAAGTAAACGCGATTTTACAACCACTAGGAGCTAGAAAATCGAATTTCTTGACTTTTTAAAAACTCAGTATTCTTGGTATATATAGGCTTATTATGACGTGTAACAACCATTTATATGTTTTTTTCGAAGTTTGAAAGAAGTGAAGTAAACGCGATTTTACACTCACTAGTGGCTAGAAAATCGATTTTCTTGACTTTTTGAAAACTCAGTATTTTTGGTATATATAGGCTTATTATGAGGTGATACATCCATTTATATGCTTTTTAAGCAGTTTGAAAGAAGTGAAGTAAACGCGATTTTACACTCACTAGTGGCTAGAAAATCGAATTTCTTGACTTTTTAAAAACTCAGTTTTCTTGGTATATATAGGCTTATTATGACGTGAAACAAGCATTTATATGATTTTTTTCTAGTTTGAAAGAAGTGAAGTAAACGCGATTTTACACTCACTAGGGGCTAGAAAATCAATTGTTTTGACTTGTTAAAAACTCAATATTTTTGGTATATACAGGCTTATTATGAGGTGATACATCCATTTATATGATTTTTAGGCAGTTTGAAAGAAGTGAAGTAAACGCGATTTTACACTCACTAGTGGCTAGAAAATCGAATTTCTTGACTTGTTAAAAATTCAATATTCTTGGTATATAGAGGCTTATTATGAGGTGATACATCCATTTATATAATTTTTTAGCAGTTTGAAAGAAGTGAAGTAAACGCGATTTTACACTCACTAGGGGCAAGAAAATCGAATTTCATGACTTTTTAAAAACTCAGTATTCTTGGTATATATAGGCTTATTATGACGTGAAACAACCATTTATGTGTTTTTTTCTAAGTTTGAAAGAAATGAAGTAAACGCGATTTTACACTCAATAGAGCCGAGAAAATCGAATTTCTTGACTTTTTGAAAACTCAGCATTTTTGGTATATAGAGGGCTTATTATGAGGTAATACATCAATTTATATGGTTTTTAAGCAGTTTGAAAGAAGTGAAGTAAACGCGATTTTACACTCACTAGGGGCTAGAAAATCGAATTTCTTGACTTTTTGAAAACTCAGTATTTTTGGTATATAGAGGCTTATTATAAGTTAATACATCGATTTATATGATTTTTTCGAAGTTTGAAAGAAGTGAAGTAAACGCGATTTTACAATCACTAGGGGCTAGAAAATCAATTTTCTTGACTTGTTGAAAAATCAATATTCCTGGTATATATAGCCTTAATATGAGGTAATACATCCATTAGATGACTTTTAAGCAGTTTGAAAGAAGTGAAGTAAACGCGATTTTACACTCACTAGTGGCTAGAAAATCGAATTGCTTGACTTTTTAAAAACTCAGTATTCTCGGTATATAAAGGCTTATTATGACGTGAAACAACCATTTATATGATTCTTTCGAAGTTTAAAAGAAGTAAAGTAAACGCGATTTTACATCACTAGGGGCTAGAAAATCGATTTTATTTACTTGTTAAAAACTCAATATTCTTGGTATATAGAGGTTTATTATGAGGTGATACATCCATTAGATGACTTTTAAGCAGTTTGAAAGAAGTGAAGTAAACGCGATTTTACACTCACTAGGGGCTAGAAAATCGAATTTCCTGACTTTTTTAAAAACTCAGTATTCTTGGGATATATAGGCTTATTATGGCGAGAAGCAACCATTTATATGATTTTTTCGAAGTTTGAAAGAAGTGAAGTAAACGCGATTTTACACTCACTAGGGGCTAGAAAATCGATTATCTTGACTTGTTGAAAACTCAATATTCTTGGTATATAGAGGCTTATTATGAGGGGATACATCCATTTATATGATTTTTAAGCAGTTTGAAAGAAGTGAAGTAAACGCGATTTTACAACCACTAGGAGCAAGAAAATCGAATTTCTTGACTTTTTAAAAACTCAGTATTCTTGGTATATATAGGCTTATTATGACGTGTAACAACCATTTATATGTTTTTTTCGAAGTTTGAAAGAAGTGAAGTAAACGCGATTTTACACTCACTAGTGGCTAGAAAATCGATTTTCTTGACTTTTTGAAAACTCAGTATTTTTGGTATATATAGGCTTATTATGAGGTGATACATCCATTTATATGCTTTTTAAGCAGTTTGAAAGAAGTGAAGTAAACGCGATTTTACACTCACTAGTGGCTAGAAAATCGAATTTCTTGACTTTTTAAAAACTCAGTTTTCTTGGTATATATAGGCTTATTATGACGTGAAACAAGCATTTATATGATTTTTTCTAGTTTGAAAGAAGTGAAGTAAACGCGATTTTACACTCACTAGGGGCTAGAAAATCAATTGTTTTGACTTGTTAAAAACTCAATATTTTTGGTATATACAGGCTTATTATGAGGTGATACATCCATTTATATGATTTTTAGGCAGTTTGAAAGAAGTGAAGTAAACGCGATTTTACACTCACTATTGGCTAGAAAATCGAATTTCTTGACTTATTAAAAACTCAGTTATCTTGGTATATATAGGCTTATTATGACGTGAAACAACCATTTATATGATATTTTCGAAGTTTGAAAAAAGTAAAGTAAACGCGACTTTACACTCACTAGGGGCTAGATAATCGATTTTCTTGACTTGTTAAAAATTCAATATTCTTGGTATATAGAGGCTTATTATGAGGTGATACATCCATTTATATAATTTTTTTAGCAGTTTGAAAGAAGTGAAGTAAACGCGATTTTACACTCACTAGGGGCAAGAAAATCGAATTTCATGACTTTTTAAAAACTCAGTATTCTTGGTATATATAGGCTTATTATGACGTGAAACAACCATTTATGTGTTTTTTTTCTAAGTTTGAAAGAAATGAAGTAAGCGCGATTTTACACTCAATAGAGCCGAGAAAATCGAATTTCTTGACTTTTTGAAAACTCAGCATTTTTGGTATATAGAGGCTTATTATGAGGTAATACATCAATTTATATGGTTTTTAAGCAGTTTGAAAGAAGTGAAGTAAACGCGATTTTACACTCACTAGGGGCTAGAAAATCGAATTTCTTGACTTTTGAAAACTCAGTATTTTTTGGTATATAGAGGCTTATTATAAGTTAATACATCGATTTATATGATTTTTTCGAAGTTTGAAAGAAGTGAAGTAAACGCGATTTTACAATCACTAGGGGCTAGAAAATCAATTTTCTTGACTTGTTGAAAAATCAATATTCCTGGTATATTTAGCCTTAATATGAGGTAATACATCCATTAGATGACTTTTAAGCAGTTTGAAAGAAGTGAAGTAAACGCGATTTTACACTCACTAGTGGCTAGAAAATCGAATTGCTTGACTTTTTAAAAACTCAGTATTCTCGGTATATATAGGCTTATTATGACGTGAAACAACCATTTATATGATTCTTTCGAAGTTTAAAAGAAGTGAAGTAAACGCGATTTTACATCACTAGGGGCTAGAAAATCGATTTTCTTTACTTGTTAAAAACTCAATATTCTTGGTATATAGAGGTTTATTATGAGGTGATACATCCATTAGATGACTTTTAAGCAGTTTGAAAGAAGTGAAGTAAACGCGATTTTACACTCACTAGGGGCTAGAAAATCGAATTTCCTGACTTTTTAAAAACTCAGTATTCTTGGGATATATAGGCTTATTATGGCGAGAAGCAACCATTTATATGATTTTTTCGAAGTTTGAAAGAAGTGAAGTAAACGCGATTTTACACTCACTAGGGGCTAGAAAATCGATTATCTTGACTTGTTGAAAACTCAATATTCTTGGTATATAGAGGCTTATTATGAGGGGATACATCCATTTATATGATTTTTAAGCAGTTTGAAAGAAGTGAAGTAAACGCGATTTTACACTCACTAGGGGCTAGAAAATCGAATTTCTTCACTTTCTAAAAACTCAGTATTCTTGGTATATATGGGCTTATTTTGACGTGAAAACAACCATTTATATGATTTTTTCGAGGTTTGAAAGAAGTGAAGTAAACGCGATTTTACACTCACTAGGGGTAGAAAATCAATTGTTTTGACTTGTTAAAAACTCAATATTCTTGGTATATAGAGGCTTATTATGAGGTGATACATCCATTTATATGATTTTTAGGCAGTTTGAAAGAAGTGAAGTAAACGCGATTTTACACTCACTAGGGGCTAGAAAAATTGAATTTCTTGACTTGTTGATATCTCAATATTCTTTGTATATATACGCTTATTATGACGAGCAACATCCATTAAATCATTTTTTCGAAGTTTGAAAGAAGTGTGGAAAGCGTGATTTTACACTCACTAGGGGCTAGAAAATCGAATTTCTTGACTTGTTGAAAACTCAGTATTCTTGGTATAAGGAGGCTTATTATGATTTGATACACCCTTTTATTATTTTTAAGCAGTATGAAAGAAGTGAAGTAAAGACGATTTTACACTCCCTAGTGGCTAGAAAATCGAATTTCTTGACTTTTTGAAAACTCAGTATTCTTGGTATATAGAGGCTTACTAGGAGGTGATACATCCATTTATATGATTTTTAAGCAGTTTTAAAGAAGTGAAGTAAACGCGATTTTACACTCACTAGGGTCTAGAAAATCGAATTTCTTCACTTTCTAAAAACTCAGTATTCTTGGTATATATGGGATTATTATGACGTGAAACAACCATTTATATGATTTTTAAGCAGTTTGAAAGAAGTGAAGTAAACGCGATTTTACACTCACTAGTGGCTAGAAAATCGAATTGCTGGACTTTTTAAAAACTCAGTATTCTTGGTATATATAGGCTTATTATGACGTGAAACAACCATTTATATGATTTTTTCGAAGTTTAAAAGAAGTAAAGTAAACGCGATTTTACACTCACTGGGGGCTAGAAAATCGATTTTCTTGACTTGTTAAAAACTCAATATTTTTGGTACATAGGGGCTTATTATGAGGTGATACATCCAGTTATATGATTTTTGAGCAGTTTGAAAGAAGTGAAGTAAACGCGATTTTACACCCACTAGGAGCTAGAAAATCGAATTTCTTGACTTTTTAAAAACTCAGTATTTTTGGTATATAGAGGCTTATTAGGAGGTAATACATCACTTTATATGATTTTTAAGCAGTTTGAAAGAAGTGAAGTAAACGCGATTTTACACTCAATAGAGGCTAGAAAATCGAATTTCTTGATTTTTTGAAAACTCAGTATTTTTGGTATATATAGGCTTATTATGAGGTGATACATCCATTTATATGATTTTTAAGCAGTTTGAAAGAAGTGAAGTAAACGCGATTTTAAAATCACTAGTGGCTAGAAAATCGAATTTCTTGACTTTTTAAAAACTCAGTTTTCTTGGTATATATAGGCTTATTATGACGTGAAACAAGCATTTATATGATTTTTTCTAGTTTGAAAGAAGTGAAGTAAACGCGATTTTACACTCACTAGGGGCTAGAAAATCAATTGTTTTGACTTGTTAAAAGCACAATATTCTTGGTATATACAGGCTTATTATGAGGTGATACATCCATTTATATGATTTTTACGCAGTTTGAAAGAAGTGAAGTAAACGCGATTTTACACTCACTAGTGGCTAGAAAATCGAATTTCTTGACTTATTAAAAACTCAGTTATCTTGGTATATATAGGCTTATTATGACGTGAAACAACCATTTACATGATTTTTTCGAAGTTTGAAAGAAGTAAAGTAAACGCGACTTTACACTCACTAGGGGCTAGATAATCGATTTTCTTGACTTGTTAAAAACTCAATATTCTTGGTATATAGAGGCTTATTATGAGGTGATACATCCATTTATATAATTTTTAAGCAGTTTGAAAGAAGTGAAGTAAACGCGATTTTACACTCACTAGGGGCAAGAAAATCGATTTTCTTGACTTGTTAAAAACTCAATATTCCTGGTATATAAAGGCTTATTATGAGGTGATACATCGATTAGATGACTTTTAAGCAGTTTGAAAGAAGTGAAGTAAACGCGATTTTACACTCACTAGGGGCTAGAAAATCAAATTTCTTGACTTTTTAAAACTCAGTATTCTTGGGATATATAGGCTTTTTATGGCGTGAAACAACCATTTATATGATTTTTTCGAAGTTTGAAAGAAGTGAAGTAAACGCGATTTTACACTCACTAGGGGCTAGAAAATCGATTTTCTTGACTTGTTGAAAACTCAATATTCTTGGTATATAGAGGCTTATTATGAGGTGATACATCCATTTATATAATTTTTTAGCAGTTTGAAAGAAGTGAAGTAAACGCGATTTTACACTCACTAGGGGCAAGAAAATCGAATTTCATGACTTTTTAAAAACTCAGTATTCTTGGTATATATAGGCTTATTATGACGTGAAACAACCATTTATGTGTTTTTTTCTAAGTTTGAAAGAAGTGAAGTAAACGCGATTTTACACTCAATAGAGCCGAGAAAATCGAATTTCTTGACTTTTTGAAAACTCAGTATTTTTGGTATATAGAGGCTTATTATGAGGTAATACATCAATTTATATGGTTTTTAAGCAGTTTGAAAGAAGTGAAGTAAACGCGATTTTACACTCACTAGGGGCTAGAAAATCGAATTTCTTGACTTTTTGAAAACTCAGTATTTTTGGTATATAGAGGCTTATTATAAGTTAATACATCGATTTATATGATTTTTTCGAAGTTTGAAAGAAGTGAAGTAAACGCGATTTTACAATCACTAGGGGCTAGAAAATCAATTTTCTTGACTTGTTGAAAAATCAATATTCTTGGTATATATAGCCTTAATATGAGGTGATACATCCATTAAATGACTTTTAAGCAGTTTGAAAGAAGTGAAGTAAACGCGATTTTACACTCACTAGTGGCTAGAAAATCGAATTGCTTGACTTTTTAAAAACTCAGTATTCTCGGTATATATAGGCTTATTATGACGTGAAACAACCATTTATATGATTCTTTCGAAGTTTAAAAGAAGTAAAGTAAACGCGATTTTACACTCACTGGGGGCTAGAAAATCGATTTTCTTGACTTGTTAAAAACTCAATATTTTTGGTACATAGGGGCTTATTATGAGGTGATACATCGATTAGATGACTTTTAAGCAGTTTGAAAGAAGTGAAGTAAACGCGATTTTACATCACTAGGGGCTAGAAAATCGATTTTCTTTACTTGTTAAAAACTCAATATTCTTGGTATATAGAGGTTTATTATGAGGTGATACATCCATTAGATGACTTTTAAGCAGTTTGAAAGAAGTGAAGTAAACGCGATTTTACACTCACTAGGGGCTAGAAAATCGAATTTCCTGACTTTTTAAAAACTCAGTATTCTTGGAATATATAGGCTTATTATGGCGAGAAGCAACCATTTATATGATTTTTTCGAAGTTTGAAAGAAGTGAAGTAAACGCGATTTTACACTTACTAGGGGCTAGAAAATCGATTATCTTGACTTGTTGAAAACTCAATATTCTTGGTATATAGAGGCTTATTATGAGGGGATACATCCATTTATATGATTTTTAAGCAGTTTGAAAGAAGTGAAGTAAACGCGATTTTACACTCACTAGGGGCTAGAAAATCGAATTTCTTCACTTTCTAAAAACTCAGTATTCTTGGTATATATGGGCTTATTTTGACGCGAAACAACCATTTATATGATTTTTTCGAGGTTTGAAAGAAGTGAAGTAAACGCGATTTTACACTCACTAGGGGCTAGAAAATCAATTGTTTTGACTTGTTAAAAACTCAATATTCTTGGTATATAGAGGCTTATTATGAGGTGATACATCCATTTATATGATTTTTAGGCAGTTTGAAAGAAGTGAAGTAAACGCGATTTTACACTCACTAGGGGCTAGAAAAATTGAATTTCTTGACTTGTTGATATCTCAATATTCTTTGCATATATACGCTTATTATGACGAGCAACATCCAATAAATCATTTTTTCGAAGTTTGAAAGAAGTGTTGAAAGCGTGATTTTACACTCACTAGGGGCTAGAAAATCGAATTTCTTGACTTGTTGAAAACTCAGTATTCTTGGTATAAGGAGGCTTATTATGATTTGATACACCCTTTTATTATTTTTAAGCAGTATGAAAGAAGTGAAGTAAAGGCGATTTTACACTCCCTAGTGGCTAGAAAATCGAATTTCTTGACTTTTTGAAAACTCAGTATTCTTGGTATATATGGGCTTATTATGACGTGAAACAACCATTTATATGATTTTTAAGCAGTTTGAAAGAAGTGAAGTAAACGCGATTTTACACTCACTAGTGGCTAGAAAATCGAATTGCTGGACTTTTTAAAAACTCAGTATTCTTGGTATATATAGGCTTATTATGACGTGAAACAACCATTTATATGATTTTTTCGAAGTTTAAAAGAAGTAAAGTAAACGCGATTTTACACTCACTGGGGGCTAGAAAATCGATTTTCTTGACTTGTTAAAAACTCAATATTTTTGGTACATAGGGGCTTATTATGAGGTGATACATCCAGTTATATGATTTTTGAGCAGTTTGAAAGAAGTGAAGTAAACGCGATTTTACACCCACTAGGAGCTAGAAAATCGAATTTCTTGACTTTTTAAAAACCCAGTATTTTTGGTATATAGAGGCTTATTAGGAGGTAATACATCTCTTTATATGATTTTTAAGCAGTTTGAAAGAAGTGAAGTAAACGCGATTTTACACTCAATAGAGGCTAGAAAATCGAATTTCTTGACTTTTTGAAAACTCAGTATTTTTGGTATATAGAGGCTTATTATAAGTTAATACATCGATTTATATGATTTTTTCGAAGTTTGAAAGAAGTGAAGTAAACGCGATTTTACAATCACTAGGGGCTAGAAAATCAATTTTCTTGACTTGTTGAAAAATCAATATTCTTGGTATATATAGCCTTATTATGAGGTGATACATCCATTTATATGATTTTTAAGCAGTTTGAAAGTAGTGAAGTAAACGCGATTTTACACTAACTAGGGGCTAGAAAATCGAATTTCTTCACTTTTTAAAAACTCAGTCTTCTTGGTATATATAGGCTTATTATGACGTGAAACAACGATTTATATGATTTTTTGGAAGATTGAAAGAAGTGAAGAAAACGCGATTTTACACTCACCAGGGGATAGAAAATCGATTTTCTTGACTTGTTAAAAACTGAATATTCTTGGTATATAGAGGCTTATTATAAGTTAATACATCGATTTATATGATTTTTAAGCAGTTTGAAAGAAGTGAAGTAAACGCGATTTTACACTCACTAGGGGCTAGAAAATCGAATTTCTTGACTTTTTAAAAACTCAGTATTCTTGGGATATATAGGCTTATTATGGCGTGAAACAACCATTTTTATGATTTTTTTTTCGAAGTTTGAAAGAAGTGGAGTAAACGCGATTTTACACTCACTAGGGTCTAGAAAATCGATTTTCTTGACTTGTTGAAAACTCAATATTCTGGGTATATATAGGCTTTTTATGAGGTGATACATCCATTTATATGATTTTTAAGCAGTTTGAAAGAAGTGAAGTAAACGCGATTTTACACTCACTAGGGGCTAGAAAATCGAATTTCTTCACTTTCCAAAAACTCAGTATTCTTGGTATATATGGGCTTATTTTGACGTGAAACAACCATTTATATGATTTTTTCTAGTTTGAAAGAAGTGAAGTAAACGCGATTTTACACTCACTAGGGGCTAGAAAATCAATTGTTTTGACTTGTTAAAAACTCAATATCCTTGGTATATACAGGCTTATTATGAGGTGATACATCCATTTATATGATTTTTATGCAGTTTGAAAGAAGTGAAGTAAACGCGATTTTACACACACTAGTGGCTAGAAAATCGAATTTCTTGACTTATTAAAAAACTCAGTTATCTTGGTATATATAGGCTTATTATGACGTGAAACAACCATTTATATGATTTTTTCGAAGTTTGAAAAAAGTAAAGTAAACGCGACTTTACACTCACTAGGGGCTAGCTAATCGATTTTCTTGACTTGTTAAAAACTCAATATTCTTGGTATATAGAGGCTTATTATGAGGTGATACATCCATTTATATAATTTTTTAGCAGTTTGAAAGAAGTGAAGTAAACGCGATTTTACACTCACTAGGGGCTAGAAAATCGAATTTCATGACTTTTTAAAAGCTCAGTATTCTTGGTATATATAGGCTTATTATGACGTGAAACAACCATTTATGTGTTTTTTTTCGAAGTTTGAAAGAAGTGAAGTAAACGCGATTTTACACTCAATAGAGCCTAGAAAATCGAATTTCTTGACTTTTTGAAAACTCAGTATTTTTGGTATATAGAGGCTTATAATGAGGTAATACATCAATTTATATGGTTTTTAAGCAGTTTGAAAGAAGTGAAGTAAACGCGATTTTACACTCACTAGTGGCTAGAAAATCGAATTTCTTGACTTTTTAAAAACTCAGTTTTCTTGGTATATATAGGCTTATTATGACGTGAAACAAGCATTTATATGATTTTTTCTAGTTTGAAAGAAGTGAAGTAAACGCGATTTTACACTCACTAGGGGCTAGAAAATCAATTGTTTTGACTTGTTAAAAACTCAATATTTTTGGTATATACAGGCTTATTATGAGGTGATACATCCATTTATATGATTTTTAGGCAGTTTGAAAGAAGTGAAGTAAACGCGATTTTACACTCACTAGTGGCTAAAAAATCGAATTTCTTGACTTATTAAAAACTCAGTTATCTTGGTATATATAGGCTTATTATGACGTGAAACAACCATTTATATGATATTTTCGAAGTTTGAAAAAAGTAAAGTAAACGCGACTTTACACTCACTAGGGGCTAGATAATCGATTTTCTTGACTTGTTAAAAACTCAATATTCTTGGTATATAGAGGCTTATTATGAGGTGATACATCCATTTAATAATTTTTTAGCAGTTTGAAAGAAGTGAAGTAAACGCGATTTTACACTCACTAGGGGCAAGAAAATCGAATTTCATGACTTTTTAAAAACTCAGTATTCTTGGTATATATAGGCTTATTATGACGTGAAACAACCATTTATGTGTTTTTTTCTAAGTTTGAAAGAAGTGAAGTAAACGCGATTTTACACTCAATAGAGCCGAGAAAATCGAATTTCTTGACTTTTTGAAAACTCAGTATTTTTGGTATATAGAGGCTTATTATGAGGTAATACATCAATTTATATGGTTTTTAAGCAGTTTGAAAGAAGTGAAGTAAACGCGATTTTACACTCACTAGGGGCTAGAAAATCGAATTTCTTGACTTTTTGAAAACTCAGTATTTTTGGTATATAGAGGCTTATTATAAGTTAATACATCGATTTATATGATTTTTTCGAAGTTTGAAAGAAGTGAAGTAAACGCGATTTTACAATCACTAGGGGCTAGAAAATCAATTTTCTTGACTTGTTGAAAAATCAATATTCTTGGTATATATAGCCTTAATATGAGGTGATACATCCATTTATATGATTTTGAAGCAGTTTGAAAGAAGTGAAGTAAACGCGATTTTACACTCACTAGGGTCTAGAAAATCGATTTTCTTCACTTTCTAAAAACTCAGTATTCTTGGTATATATGGGCTTATTATGACGTGAAACAACCATTTATATTATTTTTAAGCAGTTTGAAAGAAGTGAAGTAAACGCGATTTTACACTCACTAGTGGCTAGAAAATCGAATTGCTTGACTTTTTAAAAACTCAGTATTCTTGGTATATATAGGCTTATTATGACGTGAAACAACCATTTATATGATTTTTTCGAAGTTTAAAAGAAGTAAAGTAAACGCGATTTTACACTCACTGGGGGCTAGAAAATCGATTTTCTTGACTTGTTAAAAACTCAATATTTTTGGTACATAGGGGCTTATTATGAGGTGATACATCCAGTTATATGATTTTTGAGCAGTTTGAAAGAAGTGAAGTAAACGCGATTTTACAACCACTAGGAGCTAGAAAATCGAATTTCTTGACTTTTTAAAAACTCAGTATTCTTGGTATATATAGGCTTATTATGACGTGTAACAACCATTTATATGTTTTTTTCGAAGTTTGAAAGAAGTGAAGTAAACGCGATTTTACACTCACTAGTGGCTAGAAAATCGATTTTCTTGACTTTTTGAAAACTCAGTATTTTTGGTATATATAGGCTTATTATGAGGTGATACATCCATTTATATGCTTTTTAAGCAGTTTGAAAGAAGTGAAGTAAACGCGATTTTACACTCACTAGTGGCTAGAAAATCGAATTTCTTGACTTTTTAAAAACTCAGTTTTCTTGGTATATATAGGCTTATTATGACGTGAAACAAGCATTTATATGATTTTTTCTAGTTTGAAAGAAGTGAAGTAAACGCGATTTTACACTCACTAGGGGCTAGAAAATCAATTGTTTTGACTTGTTAAAAACTCAATATTTTTGGTATATACAGGCTTATTATGAGGTGATACATCCATTTATATGATTTTTAGGCAGTTTGAAAGAAGTGAAGTAAACGCGATTTTACACTCACTAGTGGCTAGAAAATCGAATTTCTTGACTTATTAAAAACTCAGTTATCTTGGTATATATAGGCTTATTATGACGTGAAACAACCATTTATATGATATTTTCGAAGTTTGAAAAAAGTAAAGTAAACGCGACTTTACACTCACTAGGGGCTAGATAATCGATTTTCTTGACTTGTTAAAAATTCAATATTCTTGGTATATAGAGGCTTATTATGAGGTGATACATCCATTTATATAATTTTTTAGCAGTTTGAAAGAAGTGAAGTAAACGCGATTTTACACTCACTAGGGGCAAGAAAATCGAATTTCATGACTTTTTAAAAACTCAGTATTCTTGGTATATATAGGCTTATTATGACGTGAAACAACCATTTATGTGTTTTTTTCTAAGTTTGAAAGAAATGAAGTAAACGCGATTTTACACTCACTAGGGGCTAGAAAATCGAATTTCTTGACTTTTTGAAAACTCAGCATTTTTGGTATATAGAGGCTTATTATGAGGTAATACATCAATTTATATGGTTTTTAAGCAGTTTGAAAGAAGTGAAGTAAACGCGATTTTACACTCACTAGGGGCTAGAAAATCGAATTTCTTGACTTTTTGAAAACTCAGTATTTTTGGTATATAGAGGCTTATTATAAGTTAATACATCGATTTATATGATTTTTTCGAAGTTTGAAAGAAGTGAAGTAAACGCGATTTTACAATCACTAGGGGCTAGAAAATCAATTTTCTTGACTTGTTGAAAAATCAATATTCCTGGTATATATAGCCTTAATATGAGGTAATACATCCATTAGATGACTTTTAAGCAGTTTGAAAGAAGTGAAGTAAACGCGATTTTACACTCACTAGTGGCTAGAAAATCGAATTGCTTGACTTTTTAAAAACTCAGTATTCTCGGTATATATAGGCTTATTATGACGTGAAACAACCATTTATATGATTCTTTCGAAGTTTAAAAGAAGTAAAGTAAACGCGATTTTACATCACTAGGGGCTAGAAAATCGATTTTCTTTACTTGTTAAAAACTCAATATTCTTGGTATATAGAGGTTTATTATGAGGTGATACATCCATTAGATGACTTTTAAGCAGTTTGAAAGAAGTGAAGTAAACGCGATTTTACACTCACTAGGGGCTAGAAAATCGAATTTCCTGACTTTTTAAAAACTCAGTATTCTTGGGATATATAGGCTTATTATGGCGAGAAGCAACCATTTATATGATTTTTTCGAAGTTTGAAAGAAGTGAAGTAAACGCGATTTTACACTCACTAGGGGCTAGAAAATCGATTATCTTGACTTGTTGAAAACTCAATATTCTTGGTATATAGAGGCTTATTATGAGGGGATACATCCATTTATATGATTTTTAAGCAGTTTGAAAGAAGTGAAGTAAACGCGATTTTACACTCACTAGGGGCTAGAAAATCGAATTTCTTCACTTTCTAAAAACTCAGTATTCTTGGTATATATGGGCTTATTTTGACGTGAAACAACCATTTATATGATTTTTTCGAGGTTTGAAAGAAGTGAAGTAAACGCGATTTTACACTCACTAGGGGTAGAAAATCAATTGTTTTGACTTGTTAAAAACTCAATATTCTTGGTATATAGAGGCTTATATTGAGGTGATACATCCATTTATATGATTTTTAGGCAGTTTGAAAGAAGTGAAGTAAACGCGATTTTACACTCACTAGGGGCTAGAAAAATTGAATTTCTTGACTTGTTGATATCTCAATATTCTTTGTATATATACGCTTATTATGACGAGCAACATCCATTAAATCATTTTTTCGAAGTTTGAAAGAAGTGTGGAAAGCGTGATTTTACACTCACTAGGGGCTAGAAAATCGAATTTCTTGACTTGTTGAAAACTCAGTATTCTTGGTATAAGGAGGCTTATTATGATTTGATACACCCTTTTATTATTTTTAAGCAGTATGAAAGAAGTGAAGTAAAGGCGATTTTACACTCCCTAGTGGCTAGAAAATCGAATTTCTTGACTTTTTGAAAACTCAGTATTCTTGGTATATAGAGGCTTACTAGGAGGTGATACATCCATTTATATGATTTTTAAGCAGTTTTAAAGAAGTGAAGTAAACGCGATTTTACACTCACTAGGGTCTAGAAAATCGAATTTCTTCACTTTCTAAAAACTCAGTATTCTTGGTATATATGGGCTTATTATGACGTGAAACAACCATTTATATGATTTTTAAGCAGTTTGAAAGAAGTGAAGTAAACGCGATTTTACACTCACTAGTGGCTAGAAAATCGAATTGCTGGACTTTTTAAAAACTCAGTATTCTTGGTATATATAGGCTTATTATGACGTGAAACAACCATTTATATGATTTTTTCGAAGTTTAAAAGAAGTAAAGTAAACGCGATTTTACACTCACTGGGGGCTAGAAAATCGATTTTCTTGACTTGTTAAAAACTCAATATTTTTGGTACATAGGGGCTTATTATGAGGTGATACATCCAGTTATATGATTTTTGAGCAGTTTGAAAGAAGTGAAGTAAACGCGATTTTACACCCACTAGGAGCTAGAAAATCGAATTTCTTGACTTTTTAAAAACTCAGTATTTTTGGTATATAGAGGCTTATTAGGAGGTAATACATCACTTTATATGATTTTTAAGCAGTTTGAAAGAAGTGAAGTAAACGCGATTTTACACTCAATAGAGGCTAGAAAATCGAATTTCTTGATTTTTTGAAAACTCAGTATTTTTGGTATATATAGGCTTATTATGAGGTGATACATCCATTTATATGATTTTTAAGCAGTTTGAAAGAAGTGAAGTAAACGCGATTTTAAAATCACTAGTGGCTAGAAAATCGAATTTCTTGACTTTTTAAAAACTCAGTTTTCTTGGTATATATAGGCTTATTATGTCGTGAAACAAGCATTTATATGATTTTTTCTAGTTTGAAAGAAGTGAAGTAAACGCGATTTTACACTCACTAGGGGCTAGAAAATCAATTGTTTTGACTTGTTAAAAGCACAATATTCTTGGTATATACAGGCTTATTATGAGGTGATACATCCATTTATATGATTTTTACGCAGTTTGAAAGAAGTGAAGTAAACGCGATTTTACACTCACTAGTGGCTAGAAAATCGAATTTCTTGACTTATTAAAAACTCAGTTATCTTGGTATATATAGGCTTATTATGACGTGAAACAACCATTTATATGATTTTTTCGAAGTTTGAAAGAAGTAAAGTAAACGCGACTTTACACTCACTAGGGGCTAGATAATCGATTTTCTTGACTTGTTAAAAACTCAATATTCTTGGTATATAGAGGCTTATTATGAGGTGATACATCCATTTATATAATTTTTAAGCAGTTTGAAAGAAGTGAAGTAAACGCGATTTTACACTCACTAGGGGCAAGAAAATCGATTTTCTTGACTTGTTAAAAACTCAATATTCCTGGTATATAAAGGCTTATTATGAGGTGATACATCGATTAGATGACTTTTAAGCAGTTTGAAAGAAGTGAAGTAAACGCGATTTTACACTCACTAGGGGCTAGAAAATCAAATTTCTTGACTTTTTAAAAACTCAGTATTCTTGGGATATATAGGCTTATTATGGCGTGAAACAACCATTTATATGATTTTTTCGAAGTTTGAAAGAAGTGAAGTAAACGCGATTTTACACTTACTAGGGGCTAGAAAATCGATTTTCTTGACTTGTTGAAAACTCAATATTCTTGGTATATAGAGGCTTATTATGAGGTGATACATCCATTTATATGATTTTTAGGCAGTTTGAAAGAAGTGAAGTAAACGCGATTTTACACTCACTAGTGGCTAGAAAATCGAATTCCTTGACTTATTAAAAACTCAGTTATCTTGGTAGATATAGGCTTATTATGACGTGAAACAACCATTTATATGATTTTTTCGAAGTTTGAAAGAACTAAAGTAAACGCGACTTTACACTCCCAAGGGGCTAGAAAATCGAATTTCTTGACTTTTTAAAAAGTCAGTATTCTTGGGATATATAGGCTTATTATGGCCTGAAACAACCATTTATATGATTTTTTCGAAGTTTGAAAAAAGTGAAGTAAAGGCGATTTTACACTCCCCAGTGGCTAGAAAATCGAATTTCTTGACTTTTTGAAAACTCAGTATTCTTGGTATATAGAGGCTTACTAGGAGGTGATACATCCATTTATATGATTTTTAAGCAGTTTGAAAGAAGTGAAGTAAACGCGATTTTACACTCACTAGGGGCTAGAAAATCGAATTTCTTCATTTTCTAAAAACTCAGTATTCTTGGTATATATGGGCTTATTATGACGTGAAACAACCATTTATAGGATTTTTTCGAAGTTTAAAAGAAGTAAAGTAAACGCGATTTTACACTCACTGGGGGCTAGAAAATCGATTTTCTTGACTTGTTAAAAACTCAATATTTTTGGTACATAGGGGCTTATTATGAGGTGATACATCCAGTTATATGATTTTTGAGCAGTTTGAAAGAAGTGAAGTAAACGCGATTTTACACTCACTAGGAGCTAGAAAATCGAATTTCTTGACTTTTTAAAAACTCAGTATTCTTGGTATATATAGGCTTATTATGACGTGAAACAACCATTTATATGTTTTTTTCGAAGTTTGAAAGAAGTGAAGTAAACGCAATTTTACACACAATAGAGGCATGAAAATCGAATTTCTTCACTTTCTAAAAACTCAGTATTCTTGGTATATATAGGCTTATTATGACGTGAAACAACCATTTATATGTTTTTTTCGAAGTTTGAAAGAAGTGAAGTAAACGCGATTTTACACTCAATAGAGGCTAGAAAATCGAATTTCTTGACTTTTTGAAAACTCAGTATTTTTGGTATATATAGGCTTATTATGAGGTGATACATCCATTTCTATGATTTTAAGCAGTTTGAAAGAAGTGAAGTAAACGCGATTTTACACTCACTAGGGGCTAGAAAATCGAATTTCTTGACTTTTTGAAAACTCAGTATTTTTGGTATATAGAGGCTTATTATAAGTTAATACATCGATTTATATGATTTTTTCGAAGTTTGAAAGAAGTGAAGTAAACGCGATTTTAAAATCACTAGTGGCTAGAAAATCGAATTTCTTGACTTTTTAAAAACTCAGTTTTCTTGGTATATATAGGCTTATTATGACGTGAAACAAGCATTTATATGATTTTTTCTAGTTTGAAAGAAGTGAAGTAAACGCGATTTTACACTCACTAGGGGCTAGAAAATCAATTGTTTTGACTTGTTAAAAACTCAATATTCTTGGTATATAGAGGCTTATTATGAGGTGATACATCCATTTATATAATTTTTTAGCAGTTTGAAAGAAGTGAAGTAAACGCGATTTTACACTCACTAGGGGCTAGAAAATCGAATTTCATGACTTTTTAAAAGCTCAGTATTCTTGGTATATATAGGCTTATTATGACGTGAAACAACCATTTATGTGTTTTTTTCGAAGTTTGAAAGAAGTGAAGTAAACGCGATTTTACACTCAATAGAGCCTAGAAAATCGAATTTCTTGACTTTTTGAAAACTCAGTATTTTTGGTATATAGAGGCTTATAATGAGGTAATACATCAATTTATATGGTTTTTAAGCAGTTTGAAAGAAGTGAAGTAAACGCGATTTTACACTCACTAGTGGCTAGAAAATCGATTTTCTTGACTTTTTGAAATCTCAGTATTTTTGGTATATATAGGCTTATTATGAGGTGATACATCCATTTCTATGATTTTAAGCAGTTTGAAAGAAGTGAAGTAAACGCGATTTTACACTCACTAGGGGCTAGAAAATCGAATTTCTTGACTTTTTGAAAACTCAGTATTTTTGGTATATAGAGGCTTATTATAAGTTAATACATCGATTTATATGATTTTTTCGAAGTTTGAAAGAAGTGAAGTAAACGCGATTTTAAAATCACTATTGGCTAGAAAATCAATTTTCTTGACTTGTTGAAAAATGTTGTTCTTGGTATATATATCCTTATTGTGAGGTGATACATCCATTTATATGCTTTTTAAGCAGTTTGAAAGAAGTTAAGTAAACGCGATTTTACACTCACTAGTGGCTAGAAAATCGAATTTCTTGACTTTTTAAAAACTCAGTTTTCTTGGTATATATAGGCTTATTATGACGTGAAACAAGCATTTATATGATTTTTTCTAGTTTGAAAGAAGTGAAGTAAACGCGATTTTACACTCACTAGGGGCTAGAAAATCAATTGTTTTGACTTGTTAAAAACTCAATATTTTTGGTATATAAAGGCTTATTATGAGGTGATACATCCATTTATATGATTTTTAGGCAGTTTGAAAGAAGTGAAGTAAACGCGATTTTACACTCACTAGTGGCTAAATAATCGAATTTCTTGACTTATTAAAAACTCAGTTATCTTGGTATATATAGGCTTATTATGACGTGAAACAACCATTTATATGATATTTTCGAAGTTTGAAAAAAGTAAAGTAAACGCGACTTTACACTCACTAGGGGCTAGATAATCGATTTTCTTGACTTGTTAAAAACTCAATATTCTTGGTATATAGAGGCTTATTATGAGGTGATACATCCATTTATATAATTTTTTAGCAGTTTGAAAGAAGTGAAGTAAACGCGATTTTACACTCACTAGGGGCAAGAAAATCGAATTTCATGACTTTTTAAAAACTCAGTATTCTTGGTATATATAGGCTTATTATGACGTGAAACAACCATTTATGTGTTTTTTTCTAAGTTTGAAAGAAGTGAAGTAAACGCGATTTTACACTCAATAGAGCCGAGAAAATCGAATTTCTTGACTTTTTGAAAACTCAGTATTTTTGGTATATAGAGGCTTATTATGAGGTAATACATCAATTTATATGGTTTTTAAGCAGTTTGAAAGAAGTGAAGTAAACGCGATTTTACACTCACTAGGGGCTAGAAAATCGAATTTCTTGACTTTTTGAAAACTCAGTATTTTTGGTATATAGAGGCTTATTATAAGTTAATACATCGATTTATATGATTTTTTCGAAGTTTGAAAGAAGTGAAGTAAACGCGATTTTACAATCACTAGGGGCTAGAAAATCAATTTTCTTGACTTGTTGAAAAATCAATATTCTTGGTATATATAGCCTTAATATGAGGTGATACATCCATTAAATGACTTTTAAGCAGTTTGAAAGAAGTGAAGTAAACGCGATTTTACACTCACTAGTGGCTAGAAAATCGAATTGCTTGACTTTTTAAAAACTCAGTATTCTCGGTATATATAGGCTTATTATGACGTGAAACAACCATTTATATGATTCTTTCGAAGTTTAAAAGAAGTAAAGTAAACGCGATTTTACACTCACTGGATGCTAGAAAATCGATTTTCTTTACTTGTTAAAAACTCAACATTTTTGGTACATAGGGGCTTATTATGAGGTGATACATCCATTAGATGACTTTTAAGCAGTTTGAAAGAAGTGAAGTAAACGCGATTTTACATCACTAGGGGCTAGAAAATCGATTTTCTTTACTTGTTAAAAACTCAATATTCTTGGTATATAGAGGTTTATTATGAGGTGATACATCCATTAGATGACTTTTAAGCAGTTTGAAAGAAGTGAAGTAAACGCGATTTTACACTCACTAGGGGCTAGAAAATCGAATTTCCTGACTTTTTAAAAACTCAGTATTCTTGGAATATATAGGCTTATTATGGCGAGAAGCAACCATTTATATGATTTTTTCGAAGTTTGAAAGAAGTGAAGTAAACGCGATTTTACACTTACTAGGGGCTAGAAAATCGATTATCTTGACTTGTTGAAAACTCAATATTCTTGGTATATAGAGGCTTATTATGAGGGGATACATCCATTTATATGATTTTTAAGCAGTTTGAAAGAAGTGAAGTAAACGCGATTTTACACTCACTAGGGGCTAGAAAATCGAATTTCTTCACTTTCTAAAAACTCAGTATTCTTGGTATATATGGGCTTATTTTGACGTGAAACAACCATTTATATGATTTTTTCGAGGTTTGAAAGAAGTGAAGTAAACGCGATTTTACACTCACTAGGGGCTAGAAAATCAATTGTTTTGACTTGTTAAAAACTCAATATTCTTGGTATATAGAGGCTTATTATGAGGTGATACATCCATTTATATGATTTTTAGGCAGTTTGAAAGAAGTGAAGTAAACGCGATTTTACACTCACTAGGGGCTAGAAAAATTGAATTTCTTGACTTGTTGATATCTCAATATTCTTTGCATATATACGCTTATTATGACGAGCAACATCCATTAAATCATTTTTTCGAAGTTTGAAAGAAGTGTTGAAAGCGTGATTTTACACTCACTAGGGGCTAGAAAATCGAATTTCTTGACTTGTTGAAAACTCAGTATTCTTGGTATAAGGAGGCTTATTATGATTTGATACACCCTTTTATTATTTTTAAGCAGTATGAAAGAAGTGAAGTAAAGGCGATTTTACACTCCCTAGTGGCTAGAAAATCGAATTTCTTGACTTTTTGAAAACTCAGTATTCTTGGTATATATGGGCTTATTATGACGTGAAACAACCATTTATATGATTTTTAAGCAGTTTGAAAGAAGTGAAGTAAACGCGATTTTACACTCACTAGTGGCTAGAAAATCGAATTGCTGGACTTTTTAAAAACTCAGTATTCTTGGTATATATAGGCTTATTATGACGTGAAACAACCATTTATATGATTTTTTCGAAGTTTAAAAGAAGTAAAGTAAACGCGATTTTACACTCACTGGGGGCTAGAAAATCGATTTTCTTGACTTGTTAAAAACTCAATATTTTTGGTACATAGGGGCTTATTATGAGGTGATACATCCAGTTATATGATTTTTGAGCAGTTTGAAAGAAGTGAAGTAAACGCGATTTTACACCCACTAGGAGCTAGAAAATCGAATTTCTTGACTTTTTAAAAACTCAGTATTTTTGGTATATAGAGGCTTATTAGGAGGTAATACATCTCTTTATATGATTTTTAAGCAGTTTGAAAGAAGTGAAGTAAACGCGATTTTACACTCAATAGAGGCTAGAAAATCGAATTTCTTGACTTTTTGAAAACTCAGTATTTTTGGTATATAGAGGCTTATTATAAGTTAATACATCGATTTATATGATTTTTTCGAAGTTTGAAAGAAGTGAAGTAAACGCGATTTTACAATCACTAGGGGCTAGAAAATCAATTTTCTTGACTTGTTGAAAAATCAATATTCTTGGTATATATAGCCTTATTATGAGGTGATACATCCATTTATATGATTTTTAAGCAGTTTGAAAGTAGTGAAGTAAACGCGATTTTACACTAACTAGGGGCTAGAAAATCGAATTTCTTCACTTTTTAAAAACTCAGTCTTCTTGGTATATAGAGGCTTATTATGAGGTGATACATCCATTTATATAATTTTTAAGCAGTTTGAAAGAAGTTAAGTAAACGCGATTTTACACTCACTAGGGGCAAGAAAATCCATTTTCTTGACTTGTTAAAAACTCAATATTCCTGGTATATAAAGGCTTATTATGAGGTGATACATCGATTAGATGACTTTTAAGGAGTTTGAAAGAAGTGAAGTAAACGTGATTTTACACTCACTAGGGGCTAGAAAATCAAATTTCTTGACTTTTTAAAAACTCAGTATTCTTGGGATATATAGGCTTATTATGGCGTGAAACAACCATTTATATGATTTTTTCGAAGTTTGAAAGAAGTGAAGTAAACGCGATTTTACACTCACTAGGGGCTAGAAAATCGATTTTCTTGACTTGTTGAAAACTCAATATTCTTGGTATATAGAGGCTTATTATGAGGTGATACATCCATTTATATGATTTTTAGGCAGTTTGAAAGAAGTGAAGTAAACGCGATTTTACACTCACTAGTGGCTAGAAAATCGAATTCCTTGACTTATTAAAAACTCAGTTATCTTGGTAGATATAGGCTTATTATGACGTGAAACAACCATTTATATGATTTTTTCGAAGTTTGAAAGAACTAAAGTAAACGCGACTTTACACTCCCAAGGGGCTAGAAAATCGAATTTCTTGACTTTTTAAAAAGTCAGTATTCTTGGGATATATAGGCTTATTATGGCCTAAAACAACCATTTATATGATTTTTTCGAAGTTTGAAAAAAGTGAAGTAAAGGCGATTTTACACTCCCCAGTGGCTAGAAAATCGAATTTCTTGACTTTTTGTAAACTCAGTATTCTTGGTATATAGAGGCTTACTAGGAGGTGATACATCCATTTATATGATTTTTAAGCAGTTTGAAAGAAGTGAAGTAAACGCGATTTTACACTCACTAGGGGCTAGAAAATCGAATTTCTTCACTTTCTAAAAACTCAGTATTCTTGGTATATATGGGCTTATTATGACGTGAAACAACCATTTATAGGATTTTTTCGAAGTTTAAAAGAAGTAAAGTAAACGCGATTTTACACTCACTGGGGGCTAGAAAATCGATTTTCTTGACTTGTTAAAAACTCAATATTTTTGGTACATAGGGGCTTATTATGAGGTGATACATCCAGTTATATGATTTTTGAGCAGTTTGAAAGAAGTGAAGTAAACGCGATTTTACACTCACTAGGAGCTAGAAAATCGAATTTCTTGACTTTTTAAAAACTCAGTATTCTTGGTATATATAGGCTTATTATGACGTGAAACAACCATTTATATGTTTTTTTCGAAGTTTGAAAGAAGTGAAGTAAACGCGATTTTACACACAATAGAGGCTAGAAAATCGAATTTCTTCACTTTCTAAAAACTCAGTATTCTTGGTATATATAGGCTTATTATGACGTGAAACAACCATTTATATGTTTTTTTCGAAGTTTGAAAGAAGTGAAGTAAACGCGATTTTACACTCAATAGAGGCTAGAAAATCGAATTTCTTGACTTTTTGAAAACTCAGTATTTTTGGTATATATAGGCTTATTATGAGGTGATACATCCATTTCTATGATTTTAAGCAGTTTGAAAGAGGTGAAGTAAACGCGATTTTACACTCACTAGGGGCTAGAAAATCGAATTTCTTGACTTTTTGAAAACTCAGTATTTTTGGTATATAGAGGCTTATTATAAGTTAATACATCGATTTATATGATTTTTTCGAAGTTTGAAAGAAGTGAAGTAAACGCGATTTTAAAATCACTAGTGGCTAGAAAATCGAATTTCTTGACTTTTTAAAAACTCAGTTTTCTTGGTATATATAGGCTTATTATGACGTGAAACAAGCATTTATATGATTTTTTCTAGTTTGAAAGAAGTGAAGTAAACGCGATTTTACACTCACTAGGGGCTAGAAAATCGAATTTCATGACTTTTTAAAAGCTCAGTATTCTTGGTATATATAGGCTTATTATGACGTGAAACAACCATTTATGTGTTTTTTTCGAAGTTTGAAAGAAGTGAAGTAAACGCGATTTTACACTCAATAGAGCCTAGAAAATCGAATTTCTTGACTTTTTGAAAACTCAGTATTTTTGGTATATAGAGGCTTATAATGAGGTAATACATCAATTTATATGGTTTTTAAGCAGTTTGAAAGAAGTGAAGTAAACGCGATTTTACACTCACTAGTGGCTAGAAAATCGATTTTCTTGACTTTTTGAAATCTCAGTATTTTTGGTATATATAGGCTTATTATGAGGTGATACATCCATTTCTATGATTTTAAGCAGTTTGAAAGAAGTGAAGTAAACGCGATTTTACACTCACTAGGGGCTAGAAAATCGAATTTCTTGACTTTTTGAAAACTCAGTATTTTTGGTATATAGAGGCTTATTATAAGTTAATACATCGATTTATATGATTTTTTCGAAGTTTGAAAGAAGTGAAGTAAACGCGATTTTAAAATCACTATTGGCTAGAAAATCAATTTTCTTGACTTGTTGAAAAATGTTGTTCTTGGTATATATATCCTTATTGTGAGGTGATACATCCATTTATATGCTTTTTAAGCAGTTTGAAAGAAGTGAAGTAAACGCGATTTTACACTCACTAGTGGCTAGAAAATCGAATTTCTTGACTTTTTAAAAACTCAGTTTTCTTGGTATATATAGGCTTATTATGACGTGAAACAAGCATTTATATGATTTTTTCTAGTTTGAAAGAAGTGAAGTAAACGCGATTTTACACTCACTAGGGGCTAGAAAATCAATTGTTTTGACTTGTTAAAAACTCAATATTTTTGGTATATAAAGGCTTATTATGAGGTGATACATCCATTTATATGATTTTTAGGCAGTTTGAAAGAAGTGAAGTAAACGCGATTTTACACTCACTAGTGGCTAAATAATCGAATTTCTTGACTTATTAAAAACTCAGTTATCTTGGTATATATAGGCTTATTATGACGTGAAACAACCATTTATATGATATTTTCGAAGTTTGAAAAAAGTAAAGTAAACGCGACTTTACACTCACTAGGGGCTAGATAATCGATTTTCTTGACTTGTTAAAAACTCAATATTCTTGGTATATAGAGGCTTATTATGAGGTGATACATCCATTTATATAATTTTTTAGCAGTTTGAAAGAAGTGAAGTAAACGCGATTTTACACTCACTAGGGGCAAGAAAATCGAATTTCATGACTTTTTAAAAACTCAGTATTCTTGGTATATATAGGCTTATTATGACGTGAAACAACCATTTATGTGTTTTTTTCTAAGTATGAAAGAAGTGAAGTAAACGCGATTTTACACTCAATAGAGCCGAGAAAATCGAATTTCTTGACTTTTTGAAAACTCAGTATTTTTGGTATATAGAGGCTTATTATGAGGTAATACATCAATTTATATGGTTTTTAAGCAGTTTGAAAGAAGTGAAGTAAACGCGATTTTACACTCACTAGGGGCTAGAAAATCGAATTTCTTGACTTTTTGAAAACTCAGTATTTTTGGTATATAGAGGCTTATTATAAGTTAATACATCGATTTATATGATTTTTTCGAAGTTTGAAAGAAGTGAAGTAAACGCGATTTTACAATCACTAGGGGCTAGAAAATCAATTTTCTTGACTTGTTGAAAAATCAATATTCTTGGTATATATAGCCTTAATATGAGGTGATACATCCATTAAATGACTTTTAAGCAGTTTGAAAGAAGTGAAGTAAACGCGATTTTACACTCACTAGTGGCTAGAAAATCGAATTGCTTGACTTTTTAAAAACTCAGTATTCTCGGTATATATAGGCTTATTATGACGTGAAACAACCATTTATATGATTCTTTCGAAGTTTAAAAGAAGTAAAGTAAACGCGATTTTACACTCACTGGATGCTAGAAAATCGATTTTCTTGACTTGTTAAAAACTCAATATTTTTGGTACATAGGGGCTTATTATGAGGTGATACATCCATTAGATGACTTTTAAGCAGTTTGAAAGAAGTGAAGTAAACGCGATTTTACATCACTAGGGGCTAGAAAATCGATTTTCTTTACTTGTTAAAAACTCAATATTCTTGGTATATAGAGGTTTATTATGAGGTGATACATCCATTAGATGACTTTTAAGCAGTTTGAAAGAAGTGAAGTAAACGCGATTTTACACTCACTAGGGGCTAGAAAATCGAATTTCCTGACTTTTTAAAAACTCAGTATTCTTGGAATATATAGGCTTATTATGGCGAGAAGCAACCATTTATATGATTTTTTCGAAGTTTGAAAGAAGTGAAGTAAACGCGATTTTACACTTACTAGGGGCTAGAAAATCGATTATCTTGACTTGTTGAAAACTCAATATTCTTGGTATATAGAGGCTTATTATGAGGGGATACATCCATTTATATGATTTTTAAGCAGTTTGAAAGAAGTGAAGTAAACGCGATTTTACACTCACTAGGGGCTAGAAAATCGAATTTCTTCACTTTCTAAAAATTCAGTATTCTTGGTATATATGGGCTTATTTTGACGTGAAACAACCATTTATATGATTTTTTCGAGGTTTGAAAGAAGTGAAGTAAACGCGATTTTACACTCACTAGGGGCTAGAAAATCAATTGTTTTGACTTGTTAAAAACTCAATAGTCTTGGTATATAGAGGCTTATTATGAGGTGATACATCCATTTATATGATTTTTAGGCAGTTTGAAAGAAGTGAAGTAAACGCGATTTTACACTCACTAGGGGCTAGAAAAATTGAATTTCTTGACTTGTTGATATCTCAATATTCTTTGCATATATACGCTTATTATGACGAGCAACATCCATTAAATCATTTTTTCGAAGTTTGAAAGAAGTGTTGAAAGCGTGATTTTACACTCACTAGGGGCTAGAAAATCGAATTTCTTGACTTGTTGAAAACTCAGTATTCTTGGTATAAGGAGGCTTATTATGATTTGATACACCCTTTTATTATTTTTAAGCAGTATGAAAGAAGTGAAGTAAAGGCGATTTTACACTCCCTAGTGGCTAGAAAATCGAATTTCTTGACTTTTTGAAAACTCAGTATTCTTGGTATATATGGGCTTATTATGACGTGAAACAACCATTTATATGATTTTTAAGCAGTTTGAAAGAAGTGAAGTAAACGCGATTTTACACTCACTAGTGGCTAGAAAATCGAATTGCTGGACTTTTTAAAAACTCAGTATTCTTGGTATATATAGGCTTATTATGACGTGAAACAACCATTTATATGATTTTTTCGAAGTTTAAAAGAAGTAAAGTAAACGCGATTTTACACTCACTGGGGGCTAGAAAATCGATTTTCTTGACTTGTTAAAAACTCAATATTTTTGGTACATAGGGGCTTATTATGAGGTGATACATCCAGTTATATGATTTTTGAGCAGTTTGAAAGAAGTGAAGTAAACGCGATTTTACACCCACTAGGAGCTAGAAAATCGAATTTCTTGACTTTTTAAAAACTCAGTATTTTTGGTATATAGAGGCTTATTAGGAGGTAATACATCTCTTTATATGATTTTTAAGCAGTTTGAAAGAAGTGAAGTAAACGCGATTTTACACTCAATAGAGGCTAGAAAATCGAATTTCTTGACTTTTTGAAAACTCAGTATTTTTGGTATATAGAGGCTTATTATAAGTTAATACAACGATTTATATGATTTTTTCGAAGTTTGAAAGAAGTGAAGTAAACGCGATTTTACAATCACTAGGGGCTAGAAAATCAATTTTCTTGACTTGTTGAAAAATCAATATTCTTGGTATATATAGCCTTATTATGAGGTGATACATCCATTTATATGATTTTTAAGCAGTTTGAAAGTAGTGAAGTAAACGCGATTTTACACTAACTAGGGGCTAGAAAATCGAATTTCTTCACTTTTTAAAAACTCAGTCTTCTTGGTATATATAGGCTTATTATGACGTGAAACAACGATTTATATGATTTTTTGGAAGATTGAAAGAAGTGAAGAAAACGCGATTTTACACTCACCAGGGGATAGAAAATCGATTTTCTTGACTTGTTAAAAACTGAATATTCTTGGTATATAGAGGCTTATTATAAGTTAATACATCGATTTATATGATTTTTAAGCAGTTTGAAAGAAGTGAAGTAAACGCGATTTTACACTCACTAGGGGCTAGAAAATCGAATTTCTTGACTTTTTAAAAACTCAGTATTCTTGGGATATATAGGCTTATTATGGCGTGAAACAACCATTTTTATGATTTTTTTTCGAAGTTTGAAAGAAGTGGAGTAAACGCGATTTTACACTCACTAGGGTCTAGAAAATCGATTTTCTTGACTTGTTGAAAACTCTATATTCTGGGTATATATAGGCTTTTTATGAGGTGATACATCCATTTATATGATTTTTAAGCAGTTTGAAAGAAGTGAAGTAAACGCGATTTTACACTCACTAGTGGCTAGAAAATCGAATTGCTTGACTTTTTAAAAACTCAGTATTCTCGGTATATATAGGCTTATTATGACGTGAAACAACCATTTATATGATTCTTTCGAAGTTTAAAAGAAGTAAAGTAAACGCGATTTTACATCACTAGGGGCTAGAAAATCGATTTTCTTTACTTGTTAAAAACTCAATATTCTTGGTATATAGAGGTTTATTATGAGGTGATACATCCATTAGATGACTTTTAAGCAGTTTGAAAGAAGTGAAGTAAACGCGATTTTACACTCACTAGGGGCTAGAAAATCGAATTTCCTGACTTTTTAAAAACTCAGTATTCTTGGGATATATAGGCTTATTATGGCGAGAAGCAACCATTTATATGATTTTTTCGAAGTTTGAAAGAAGTGAAGTAAACGCGATTTTACACTCACTACGGGCTAGAAAATCGATTATCTTGACTTGTTGAAAACTCAATATTCTTGGTATATAGAGGCTTATTATGAGGGGATACATCCATTTATATGATTTTTAAGCAGTTTGAAAGAAGTGAAGTAAACGCGATTTTACACTCACTAGGGGCTAGAAAATCGAATTTCTTCACTTTCTAAAAACTCAGTATTCTTGGTATATATGGGCTTATTTTGACGTGAAACAACCATTTATATGATTTTTTCGAGGTTTGAAAGAAGTGAAGTAAACGCGATTTTACACTCACTAGGGGTAGAAAATCAATTGTTTTGACTTGTTAAAAACTCAATATTCTTGGTATATAGAGGCTTATTATGAGGTGATACATCCATTTATATGATTTTTAGGCAGTTTGAAAGAAGTGAAGTAAACGCGATTTTACACTCACTAGGGGCTAGAAAAATTGAATTTCTTGACTTGTTGATATCTCAATATTCTTTGTATATATACGCTTATTATGACGAGCAACATCCATTAAATCATTTTTTCGAAGTTTGAAAGAAGTGTGGAAAGCGTGATTTTACACTCACTAGGGGCTAGAAAATCGAATTTCTTGACTTGTTGAAAACTCAGTATTCTTGGTATAAGGAGGCTTATTATGATTTGATACACCCTTTTATTATTTTTAAGCAGTATGAAAGAAGTGAAGTAAAGGCGATTTTACACTCCCTAGTGGCTAGAAAATCGAATTTCTTGACTTTTTGAAAACTCAGTATTCTTGGTATATAGAGGCTTACTAGGAGGTGATACATCCATTTATATGATTTTTAAGCAGTTTTAAAGAAGTGAAGTAAACGCGATTTTACACTCACTAGGGTCTAGAAAATCGAATTTCTTCACTTTCTAAAAACTCAGTATTCTTGGTATATATGGGCTTATTATGACGTGAAACAACCGTTTATATGATTTTTAAGCAGTTTGAAAGAAGTGAAGTAAACGCGATTTTACACTCACTAGTGGCTAGAAAATCGAATTGCTGGACTTTTTAAAAACTCAGTATTCTTGGTATATATAGGCTTATTATGACGTGAAACAACCATTTATATGATTTTTTCGAAGTTTAAAAGAAGTAAAGTAAACGCGATTTTACACTCACTGGGGGCTAGAAAATCGATTTTCTTGACTTGTTAAAAACTCAATATTTTTGGTACATAGGGGCTTATTATGAGGTGATACATCCAGTTATATGATTTTTGAGCAGTTTGAAAGAAGTGAAGTAAACGCGATTTTACACCCACTAGGAGCTAGAAAATCGAATTTCTTGACTTTTTAAAAACTCAGTATTTTTGGTATATAGAGGCTTATTAGGAGGTAATACATCACTTTATATGATTTTTAAGCAGTTTGAAAGAAGTGAAGTAAACGCGATTTTACACTCAATAGAGGCTAGAAAATCGAATTTCTTGATTTTTTGAAAACTCAGTATTTTTGGTATATATAGGCTTATTATGAGGTGATACATCCATTTATATGATTTTTAAGCAGTTTGAAAGAAGTGAAGTAAACGCGATTTTAAAATCACTAGTGGCTAGAAAATCGAATTTCTTGACTTTTTAAAAACTCAGTTTTCTTGGTATATATAGGCTTATTATGACGTGAAACAAGCATTTATATGATTTTTTCTAGTTTGAAAGAAGTGAAGTAAACGCGATTTTACACTCACTAGGGGCTAGAAAATCAATTGTTTTGACTTGTTAAAAGCACAATATTCTTGGTATATACAGGCTTATTATGAGGTGATACATCCATTTATATGATTTTTACGCAGTTTGAAAGAAGTGAAGTA
This sequence comes from Deroplatys truncata, assembly GCA_030765065.1. NCBI lineage: Eukaryota > Metazoa > Arthropoda > Insecta > Mantodea > Mantidae > Deroplatys > Deroplatys truncata. The sequence goes on along the minus strand of JAUKNL010000163.1, from coordinate 98,383 downwards.
AACGCGATTTTACACTCACTAGTGGCTAGAAAATCGAATTTCTTGACTTATTAAAAACTCAGTTATCTTGGTATATATAGGCTTATTATGACGTGAAACAACCATTTATATGATTTTTTCGAAGTTTGAAAGAAGTAAAGTAAACGCGACTTTACACTCACTAGGGGCTAGATAATCGATTTTCTTGACTTGTTAAAAACTCAATATTCTTGGTATATAGAGGCTTATTATGAGGTGATACATCCATTTATATAATTTTTAAGCAGTTTGAAAGAAGTGAAGTAAACGCGATTTTACACTCACTAGGGGCAAGAAAATCGATTTTCTTGACTTGTTAAAAACTCAATATTCCTGGTATATAAAGGCTTATTATGAGGTGATACATCGATTAGATGACTTTTAAGCAGTTTGAAAGACGTGAAGTAAACGCGATTTTACACTCACTAGGGGCTAGAAAATCAAATTTCTTGACTTTTTAAAAACTCAGTATTCTTGGGATATATAGGCTTATTATGGCGTGAAACAACCATTTATATGATTTTTTCGAAGTTTGAAAGAAGTGAAGTAAACGCGATTTTACACTCACTAGGGGCTAGAAAATCGATTTTCTTGACTTGTTGAAAACTCAATATTCTTCGTATATAGAGGATTATTATGAGGTGATACATCCATTTATATGATTTTTAGGCAGTTTGAAAGAAGTGAAGTAAACGCGATTTTACACTCACTAGTGGCTAGAAAATCGAATTCCTTGACTTATTAAAAACTCAGTTATCTTGGTAGATATAGGCTTATTATGACGTGAAACAACCATTTATATGATTTTTTCGAAGTTTGAAAGAACTAAAGTAAACGCGACTTTACACTCCCAAGGGGCTAGAAAATCGAATTTCTTGACTTTTTAAAAACTCAGTATTCTTGGGATATATAGGCTTATTATGGCCTGAAACAACCATTTATATGATTTTTTCGAAGTTTGAAAAAAGTGAAGTAAAGGCGATTTTACACTCCCCAGTGGCTAGAAAATCGAATTTCTTGACTTTTTGAAAACTCAGTATTCTTGGTATATAGAGGCTTACTAGGAGGTGATACATCCATTTATATGATTTTTAAGCAGTTTGAAAGAAGTGAAGTAAACGCGATTTTACACTCACTAGGGGCTAGAAAATCGAATTTCTTCACTATCTAAAAACTCAGTATTCTTGGTATATATGGGCTTATTATGACGTGAAACAACCATTTATAGGATTTTTTCGAAGTTTAAAAGAAGTAAAGTAAACGCGATTTTACACTCACTGGGGGCTAGAAAATCGATTTTCTTGACTTGTTAAAAACTCAATATTTTTGGTACATAGGGGCTTATTATGAGGTGATACATCCAGTTATATGATTTTTGAGCAGTTTGAAAGAAGTGAAGTAAACGCGATTTTACACTCACTAGGAGCTAGAAAATCGAATTTCTTGACTTTTTAAAAACTCAGTATTCTTGGTATATATAGGCTTATTATGACGTGAAACAACCATTTATATGTTTTTTTCGAAGTTTGAAAGAAGTGAAGTAAACGCGATTTTACACACAATAGAGGCTAGAAAATCGAATTTCTTCACTTTCTAAAAACTCAGTATTCTTGGTATATATAGGCTTATTATGACGTGAAACAACCATTTATATGTTTTTTTCGAAGTTTGAAAGAAGTGAAGTAAACGCGATTTTACACTCAATAGAGGCTAGAAAATCGAATTTCTTGACTTTTTGAAAACTCAGTATTTTTGGTATATATAGGCTTATTATGAGGTGATACATCCATTTCTATGATTTTAAGCAGTTTGAAAGAAGTGAAGTAACCGCGATTTTACACTCACTAGGGGCTAGAAAATCAATTGTTTTGACTTGTTAAAAACTCAATATTCTTGGTATATAGAGGCTTATTATGAGGTGATACATCCATTTATATAATTTTTTAGCAGTTTGAAAGAAGTGAAGTAAACGCGATTTTACACTTACTAGGGGCTAGATAATCGAATTTCATGACTTTTTAAAAGCTCAGTATTCTTGGTATATATAGGCTTATTATGACGTGAAACAACCATTTATGTGTTTTTTTCGAAGTTTGAAAGAAGTGAAGTAAACGCGATTTTACACTCAATAGAGCCTAGAAAATCGAATTTCTTGACTTTTTGAAAACTCAGTATTTTTGGTATATAGAGGCTTATAATGAGGTAATACATCAATTTATATGGTTTTTAAGCAGTTTGAAAGAAGTGAAGTAAACGCGATTTTACACTCACTAGTGGCTAGAAAATCGATTTTCTTGACTTTTTGAAATCTCAGTATTTTTGGTATATATAGGCTTATTATGAGGTGATACATCCATTTATATGCTTTTTAAGCAGTTTGAAAGAAGTGAAGTAAACGCGATTTTACACTCACTAGTGGCTAGAAAATCGAATTTCTTGACTTTTTAAAAACTCAGTTTTCTTGGTATATATAGGCTTATTATGACGTGAAACAAGCATTTATATGATTTTTTCTAGTTTGAAAGAAGTGAAGTAAACGCGATTTTACACTCACTAGGGGCTAGAAAATCAATTGTTTTGACTTGTTAAAAACTCAATATTTTTGGTATATAAAGGCTTATTATGAGGTGATACATCCATTTATATGATTTTTAGGCAGTTTGAAAGAAGTGAAGTAAACGCGATTTTACACTCACTAGTGGCTAAATAATCGAATTTCTTGACTTATTTAAAACTCAGTTATCTTGGTATATATAGGCTTATTATGCCGTGAAACAACCATTTATATGATATTTTCGAAGTTTGAAAAAAGTAAAGTAAACGCGACTTTACACTCACTAGGGGCTAGATAATCGATTTTCTTGACTTGTTAAAAACTCAATATTCTTGGTATATAGAGGCTTATTATGAGGTGATACATCCATTTATATAATTTTTTAGCAGTTTGAAAGAAGTGAAGTAAACGCGATTTTACACTCACTAGGGGCAAGAAAATCGAATTTCATGACTTTTTAAAAACTCAGTATTCTTGGTATATATAGGCTTATTATGACGTGAAACAACCATTTATGTGTTTTTTTCTAAGTTTGAAAGAAGTGAAGTAAACGCGATTTTACACTCAATAGAGCCGAGAAAATCGAATTTCTTGACTTTTTGAAAACTCAGTATTTTTGGTATATAGAGGCTTATTATGAGGTAATACATCAATTTATATGGTTTTTAAGCAGTTTGAAAGAAGTGAAGTAAACGCGATTTTACACTCACTAGGGGCTAGAAAATCGAATTTCTTGACTTTTTGAAAACTCAGTATTTTTGGTATATAGTGGCTTATTATAAGTTAATACATCGATTTATATGATTTTTTCGAAGTTTGAAAGAAGTGAAGTAAACGCGATTTTACAATCACTAGGGGCTAGAAAATCAATTTTCTTGACTTGTTGAAAAATCAATATTCTTGGTATATATAGCCTTAATATGAGGTGATACATCCATTAAATGACTTTTAAGCAGTTTGAAAGAAGTGAAGTAAACGCGATTTTACACTCACTAGTGGCTAGAAAATCGAATTGCTTGACTTTTTAAAAACTCAGTATTCTCGGTATATATAGGCTTATTATGACGTGAAACAACCATTTATATGATTCTTTCGAAGTTTAAAAGAAGTAAAGTAAACGCGATTTTACACTCACTGGGGGCTAGAAAATCGATTTTCTTGACTTGTTAAAAACTCAATATTTTTGGTACATAGGGGCTTATTATGAGGTGATACATCCATTAGATGACTTTTAAGCAGTTTGAAAGAAGTGAAGTAAACGCGATTTTACATCACTAGGGGCTAGAAAATCGATTTTCTTTACTTGTTAAAAACTCAATATTCTTGGTATATAGAGGTTTATTATGAGGTGATACATCCATTAGATGACTTTTAAGCAGTTTGAAAGAAGTGAAGTAAACGCGATTTTACACTCACTAGGGGCTAGAAAATCGAATTTCCTGACTTTTTAAAAACTCAGTATTCTTGGAATATATAGGCTTATTATGGCGAGAAGCAACCATTTATATGATTTTTTCGAAGTTTGAAAGAAGTGAAGTAAACGCGATTTTACACTTACTAGGGGCTAGAAAATCGATTATCTTGACTTGTTGAAAACTCAATATTCTTGGTATATAGAGGCTTATTATGAGGGGATACATCCATTTATATGATTTTTAAGCAGTTTGAAAGAAGTGAAGTAAACGCGATTTTACACTCACTAGGGGCTAGAAAATCGAATTTCTTCAGTTTCTAAAAACTCAGTATTCTTGGTATATATGGGCTTATTTTGACGTGAAACAACCATTTATATGATTTTTTCGAGGTTTGAAAGAAGTGAAGTAAACGCGATTTTACACTCACTAGGGGCTAGAAAATCAATTGTTTTGACTTGTTAAAAACTCAATATTCTTGGTATATAGAGGCTTATTATGAGGTGATACATCCATTTATATGATTTTTAGGCAGTTTGAAAGAAGTGAAGTAAACGCGATTTTACACTCACTAGGGGCTAGAAAAATTGAATTTCTTGACTTGTTGATATCTCAATATTCTTTGCATATATACGCTTATTATGACGAGCAACATCCATTAAATCATTTTTTCGAAGTTTGAAAGAAGTGTTGAAAGCGTGATTTTACACTCACTAGGGGCTAGAAAATCGAATTTCTTGACTTGTTGAAAACTCAGTATTCTTGGTATAAGGAGGCTTATTATGATTTGATACACCCTTTTATTATTTTTAAGCAGTATGAAAGAAGTGAAGTAAAGGCGATTTTACACTCCCTAGTGGCTAGAAAATCGAATTTCTTGACTTTTTGAAAACTCAGTATTCTTGGTATATATGGGCTTATTATGACGTGAAACAACCATTTATATGATTTTTAAGCAGTTTGAAAGAAGTGAAGTAAACGCGATTTTACACTCACTAGTGGCTAGAAAATCGAATTGCTGGACTTTTTAAAAACTCAGTATTCTTGGTATATATAGGCTTATTATGACGTGAAACAACCATTTATATGATTTTTTCGAAGTTTAAAAGAAGTAAAGTAAACGCGATTTTACACTCACTGGGGGCTAGAAAATCGATTTTCTTGACTTGTTAAAAACTGAATATTTTTGGTACATAGGGGCTTATTATGAGGTGATACATCCAGTTATATGATTTTTGAGCAGTTTGAAAGAAGTGAAGTAAACGCGATTTTACACTCAATAGAGGCTAGAAAATCGAATTTCTTGACTTTTTGAAAACTCAGTATTTTTGGTATATAGAGGCTTATTATAAGTTAATACATCGATTTATATGATTTTTTCGAAGTTTGAAAGAAGTGAAGTAAACGCGATTTTACAATCACTAGGGGCTAGAAAATCAATATTCTTGGTATATATAGCCTTATTATGAGGTGATACATCCATTTATATGATTTTTAAGCAGTTTGAAAGTAGTGAAGTAAACGCGATTTTACACTAACTAGGGGCTAGAAAATCGAATTTCTTCACTTTTTAAAAACTCAGTCTTCTTGGTATATATAGGCTTATTATGACGTGAAACAACGATTTATATGATTTTTTGGAAGATTGAAAGAAGTGAAGAAAACGCGATTTTACACTCACCAGGGGATAGAAAATCGATTTTCTTGACTTGTTAAAAACTGAATATTCTTGGTATATAGAGGCTTATTATAAGTTAATACATCGATTTATATGATTTTTAAGCAGTTTGAAAGAAGTGAAGTAAACGCGATTTTACACTCACTAGGGGCTAGAAAATCGAATTTCTTGACTTTTTAAAAACTCAGTATTCTTGGGATATATAGGCTTATTATGGCGTGAAACAACCATTTTTATGATTTTTTTTCGAAGTTTGAAAGAAGTGGAGTAAACGCGATTTTACACTCACTAGGGTCTAGAAAATCGATTTTCTTGACTTGTTGAAAACTCAATATTCTGGGTATATATAGGCTTTTTATGAGGTGATACATCCATTTATATGATTTTTAAGCAGTTTGAAAGAAGTGAAGTAAACGCGATTTTACACTCACTAGGGGCTAGAAAATCGAATTTCTTCACTTTCTAAAAACTCAGTATTCTTGGTATATATGGGCTTATTTTGACGTGAAACAACCATTTATATGATTTTTTCGAGGTTTGAAAGAAGTGAAGTAAACGCGATTTTACACTCACTAGGGGCTAGAAAATCAATTGTTTTGACTTGTTAAAAACTCAATATTCTTGGTATATAGAGGCTTATTATGAGGTGATACATCCATTTATATGATTTTTGGCAGTTTGAAAGAAGTGAAGTAAACGCGATTTTACACTCACTAGTGGCTAGAAAATCGAATTTCTCGACTTATTAAAAACTCAGTTATCTTGGTATATATAGGCTTATTATGACGTGAAACAACCATTTATATGATTTTTTCGAAGTTTGAAAGAAGTAAAGTAAACGCGACTTTACACTCACTAGGGGATAGATAATCGATTTTCTTGATTTGTTAAAAACTCAATATTCTTGGTATATAGAGGCTTATTATGAGGTGATACATCCATTTATATAATTTTTAAGCAGTTTGAAAGAAGTGAAGTAAACGCGATTTTACACTCACTAGGGGCAAGAAAATCCATTTTCTTGACTTGTTAAAAACTCAATATTCTTGGTATATAGAGGCTTATTATGAGGTGATACATCGATTAGATGACTTTTAAGCAGTTTGAAAGAAGTGAAGTAAACGCGATTTTATACTCACTAGGGGCTAGAAAATCAAATTTCTTGACTTTTTAAAAACTCAGTATTCTTGGGATATATACGCTTATTATGGCGTGAAACAACCATTTACATGATTTTTTCGAAGTTTGAAAGAAGTGAAGTAAACGCGATTTTACACTCACTAGGGGCTAGAAAATCGATTTTCTTGACTTGTTGAAAACTCAATATTCTTGGTATATAGAGGCTTATTATGAGGTGATACATCCATTTATATGATTTTTAGGCAGTTTGAAAGAAGTGAAGTAAACGCGATTTTACACTCACTAGTGGCTAGAAAATCGAATTTCTTGACTTATTAAAAACTCAGTTATCTTGGTATATATAGGCTTATTATGACGTGAAACAACCATTTATATGATTTTTTCGAAGTTTGAAAGAACTAAAGTAAACGCGACTTTACACTCACAAGGGGCTAGAAAATCGAATTTCTTGACTTTTTAAAAACTCAGTATTCTTGGGATATATAGGCTTATTATGCCCTGAAACAACCATTTATATGATTTTTTCGAAGTTTGAAAAAAGTGAAGTAAAGGCGATTTTACACTCCCTAGTGGCTAGAAAATCGAATTTCTTGACTTTTTGAAAACTCAGTATTCTTGGTATATAGAGGCTTACTAGGAGGTGATACATCTATTTATATGATTTTAAAGCAGTTTGAAAGAAGTGAAGTAAACGCGATTTTACACTCACTAGGGGCTAGAAAATCGAATTTCTTCACTTTCTAAAAACTCAGTATTCTTGGTATATATGGGCTTATTATGACGTGAAACAACCATTTATATGATTTTTAAACAGTTTGAAAGAAGTGAAGTAAACGCGATTTTACACTCACTAGTGGCTAGAAAATCGAATTTCTTGACTTATTAAAAACTCAGTTAACTTGGTATATATAGGCTTATTATGACGTGAAACAACCATTTATATGATTTTTTCGAAGTTTGAAAGAAATAAAGTAAACGCGACTTTACACTCATTAGGGGCTAGATAATCGATTTTCTTGACTTGTTAAAAACTCAATATTCTTGGTATATAGAGGCTTATTATGAGGTGATTCATCCATTTATATAATTTTTAAGCAGTTTGAAAGAAGTGAAGTAAACGCGACTTTACACTCACTAGGGGCAAGAAAATCGAATTTCATGACTTTTTAAAAACTGAGTATATTTGGTATACAGAGGCTTATTATGAGGTGAAACAACCATTTATGTGTTTTTTCGAAGTTTGAAAGAACTAAAGTAAACGCGATTTTACACTCAATAGAGGCTAGAAAATCGAATTTCTTGACTTTTTGAAAACTCAGTATTTTTGGTATATAGAGGCTTATTATGAGGTAATACATCAATTTATATGGTTTTTAAGCAGTTTGAAAGACGTGAAGTAAACGCGATTTTACACTCACTAGTGGCTAGAAAATGATTTTCTTGACTTTTTGAAATCTCAGTATTTTTGGTATATATAGGCTTATTATGAGGTGATACATCCATTTCTATGATTTTAAGCAGTTTGAAAGAAGTGAAGTAAACGCGATTTTACACTCACTAGGAGCAAGAAAATCGATATTCTTGACTTGTTAAAAACTCAATATTCTTGGTATATATAGGCTTATAATGACGTGAAACAACCATTTATATGATTTTTTCGAAGTCTGAAAGACTTTATACTCACTAGGGGCTAGAAAATCGAATTTCTTGACTTTTTAAAAACTCAGTATTCTTGGGATATATAGGCTTATTATGGCCTGAAACAACCATTTATATGATTTTTTCGAAGTTTTAAAGAAGTGAAGTAAAGGCGATTTTCCACTAACTAGGGGCTAGAAAATCGAATTTCTTCACTTTTTAAAAACTCAGTCTTCTTGGGATATATAGGCTTATTATGGCGTGAAACAACCATTTATATGATTTTTTCGAAGTTTGAAAGAAGTGAAGTAAACGCGATTTTACACCCACTAGGGGCTAGATAATCGATTTTCTTGACTTGTTAAAAACTCAATATTCTTGGTATATAGAGGCTTATTATGAGGTGATACATCCATTTATATAATTTTTGAGCAGTTTGAAAGAAGTGAAGTAAACGCGATTTTACACTCACTAGGAGCAAGAAAATCGATATTCTTGACTTGTTAAAAACTCAATATTCTTGGTATATATAGGCTTATAATGACGTGAAACAACCATTTATATGATTTTTTCGAAGTCTGAAAGACTTTATACTCACTAGGGGCTAGAAAATCGAATTTCTTGACTTTTTAAAAACTCAGTATTCTTGGGATATATAGGCTTATTATGGCCTGAAACAACCATTTATATGATTTTTTCGAAGTTTTAAAGAAGTGAAGTAAAGGCGATTTTACACTCACTAGTGGCTAGAAAATCGAATTTCTTGACTTTTTGAAAACTGAGTAATTTTGGTGTACAAAAGCTTCTTATATGTTAATACATCGATTTATATAATTTTTAAGCAGTTTGAAAGAAGTGAAGTAAACGCGATTTTACACTCACAAGGGGCTAGAAAATCGAATTTCTTCACTTTCTAAAAACTCAGTATTCTTGGTATATATGGGCTTATTATGACGTGAAACAACCATTTATATGATTTTTAAGCAGTTTGAAATAAGTGAAGTAAACGCGATTTTACACTCACTACTGGCTAGAAAATCGAATTGCTTGAAGTTTTAAAAACTCAGTATTCTCTGTATATATAGGCTTATTATGACGTGAAACAACCATTTATATGATTTTTTCGAAGTTTAAAAGAAGTAAATAAACGCGATTTTACACTCACTGGGGGCTAGAAAATCGATTTTCTTGACTTGTTAAAAACTCAATATTTTTGGTACATAGGGGCTTATTATGAGGTGATACATCCATTAGATGACTTTTAAGCATTTTGAAAGAAGTGAAGTAAACGCGGGTTTTACATCACTAGCGTCTAGAAAATCGATTTTCTTGACTTGTTATAATCTCAATATTCTTGGTATATAGAGGCTTATTATGAGGTGATACATCCATTAGATGACTTTTAAGCAGTTTGAAAGAAGTGAAGTATACGCGATTTTACACTCACTAGGGGCTAGAAATCGATTTTCTTGACTTGTTGAAAACTCAATATTCTTGGTATATAGAGGCTTATTATGAGGTGTTACATTCCATTTATATGATTTTTAGGCAGTTTGAAAGAAGTGAAGTAAGCGCGATTTTACACTCACTAGGGCTAGAAAATCGATTTTATTGACTTGTTGAAAACTCAATATTCTGGGTATATATAGGCTTATTATGAGGTGATACATCCATTTATATGATTTTTAAGCAGTTTGAAAGAAGTGAAGTAAACGCGATTTTACACTCACTAGAGGCTAGAAAATCGAATTTCTTCACTTTCTAAAAACTCAGTATTCTTGGTATATATGGGCTTATTTTGACCTGAAACAACCATTTATATGATTTTCCGAGGTTTGAAAGAAGTGAAGTAAACGCGATTTTACACTCACTAGGGGCTAGAAAATCAATTCTTTTGACTTGTTAAAAACTTAATATTCTTGGTATATAGAGGCTTATTATGAGGTGATTACATCCATTTATATGATTTTTAGGCAGTATGAAAGAAGTGAAGTAAACGCGATTTTACACTCACTACTGGCTAGAAAATCGAATTGCTTGAATTTTTAAAAACTCAGTATTCTCTGTATATATAGGCTTATTATGACGTGAAACAAACCATTTATATGATTTTTTCGAAGTTTAAAAGAAGTAAATAAACGCGATTTTACACTCACTGGGGGCTAGAAAATCGATTTTCTTGACTTGTTAAAAACTCAATATTTTTGGTACATAGGGGCTTATTATGAGGTGATACATCCATTAGATGACTTTTAAGCAGTTTGAAAGAAGTGAAGTAAACGCGGTTTTACATCACTAGGGTCTAGAAAATAGATTTTCTTGACTTGTTATAAACTCAATATTCTTGGTATATAGAGGCTTATTATGAGGTGATACATCCATTAGATGACTTTTAAGCAGTTTGAAAGAAGTGAAGTAAACGCGATTTTACACTCACTAGGGGCTAGAAAATGAATTCTTTTGACTTGTTAAAAACTTAATATTCTTGGTATATAGAGGCTTATTATGAGGTGATACATCCATTTATATGATTTTTAGGCAGTTTGAAAGAAGTGAAGTAAACGCGATTTTACACTCACTAGTGGATAGAAAATAGAATTTCTTGACTTATTAAAAACTCAGTTATCTTGGTATATATAGGCTTATTATGACGTGAAACAACCATTTATAAGATTTTTTCGAAGTTTGAAAGAAGTAAAGTAAACGCGACTTTACACTCACTAGGGGCTAGATAATCGATTTTCTTGACTTGTTTAAAACTCAATATTCTTGGTATATAGAGGCTTATTATGAGGAGATACATCCATTTATATAATTTTTAAGCAGTTTGAAAGAAGTGAAGTAAACGCGATTTTACACTCACTAGGGGCAAGAAAATTGAATTTCATGACGTTTTAAAAACTCAGTATTCTTGGTATATAGAGGCTTATTATGAGGTAATACATCAATTTATATGGTTTTTAAGCAGTTTGAAAGAAGTGAAGTAAACGCGATTTTACACTCACTAGTGGCTAGAAAATCGATTTTCTTGACGTTTTGAAATCTCAGTATTTTTGGTATATATAGGCTTATTATGAGGTGATACATCCATTTCTATGATTTTAAAGCAGTTTGAAAGAAGTGAAGTAAACGCGATTTTACACTCACTAGGGGCTAGAAAATCGAATTTCTTGACTTTTTGAAAACTGAGTATTTTTGGTATACAAAAGCTTATTATAAGTTAATTCATCGATTTATATGACTTTTAAGCAGTTTGAAAGAAGTGAAGTAAACGCGATTTTACATCACTAGGGGCTAGAAAATCGAATTTCTTCGCTTTCTAAAAACTCATTATTCTTGGTATATATGGGCTTATTATGACGTGAAACAACCATTTATATGATTTTTAAGCAGTTTTGAAAGAAGTGAAGTAAACGCGATTTTAGACTCCCCTACTGGCTAGAAAATCGAATTGCTTGAATTTTTAAAAACTCAGTATTCTCTGAATATATAGGCTTATTATGACGTGAAACAACCATTTATATGATTTTTTCGAAGTTTAAAAGAAGTAAATAAACGCGATTTTACACTCACTAGGGGCTAGAAAATCGATTTTCTTGACTTGTTAAAAACTCAATATTTTTGGTACATAGGGGGCTTATTATGAGGTGATACATCCATTAGATGACTTTTAAGCAGTTTGAAAGAAGTGAAGTAAACGCGGTTTTACATCACTAGGGTCAAGAAAATCGATTTTCTTGACTTGTTATAAACTCAATATTCTTGGTATATAGAGGCTTATTATGAGGTGATACATCCATTAGATGACTTTTAAGCAGTTTGAAAGAAGTGAAGTAAACGCGATTTTACACTCACTAGGGGCTAGAAAATCGATTTTCTTGACTTGTTGAAAACTCAATATTCCTGGTATATAGAGGCTTATTATGAGGTGATACATCCATTTATATGATTTTTAGGCAGTTTGAAAGAAGTGAAGTAAACGCGATTTTACACTCACTAGGGGGCTAGAAAATCGATTTTCTTGACTTGTTGAAAACTCAATATTCTGGGTATATATAGGCTTATTATGAGGTGATACATCCATTTATATGATTTTTAGGCAGTTTGAAAGAAGTGGAAGTAAACGCGATTTTACACTCACTAGTGGCTAGAAAATCGATTTTCTTCACTTTTTGAAATCTCAGTATTTTTGATATATATAGGCTTATTATGAGGTGATACATCCATTTCTATGATTTTAAGAAGTTTGAAAGAAGTGAAGTAAACGCGATTTTACACTCACTAGGGGCTAGAAAATCGAATTTCTTCACTTTCTAAAAACTCAGTATTCTTGGTATATATGGGCTTATTATGACGTGAAACAACCATTTATATGATTTTTAAGCAGTTTGAAAGAAGTGAAGAAAACGCGATTTTACACTCACTAGTGGCTAGAAAATCGAATTGCTCTACTTTTTAAAAACTCAGTATTCTCGGTATATATAGGCATATTATGACGTGAAACAACCATTTATATGATTTTTTCGAAGTTTAAAAGAAGTAAAGTAAACGCGATTTTACACTCACTGGGGGCTAGAAAATCGATTTTCTTGACTTTTTAAAAACTCAATATTTTTGGTACATAGGGGCTTATTATGAGGTGATACATCCATTAGATGACTTTTAAGCAGTTTGAAAGAAGTGAAGTAAACGCGATTTTACATCACTAGGGGCTAGAAAATGTAATTTCTTCGCTTTTTAAAAACTCAGTATTCTTGGTATATATAGGCTTATTATGGCGTGAAACAACCATTTATATGATTTTTTCGAAGTTTGAAAGAAGTGAAGTAAACGCGATATTACAATCACTAGGGGCTAAAAAATCGATCTTCTTGACTTGTTGAAAAATCAATATTCTTGGTATATATAGGCTTATTATGGCGTGAAACAACCATTTATATGATTTTTTCGAAGTTTGAAAGAAGTGAAGTAAACGCGATTTTACACTCACTAGGGGCTAGAAAATCGATTTTCCTGACTTGTTGAAAACTCAATATTCTGGGTATATATAGGCTTATTATGAGGTGATACATCCATTTATATGATTTTTAAGCAGTTTGAAAGAAGTGAAGTAAACGCGATTTTACACTCACTAGGGGCTAGAAAATCGAATTTCTTCACTTTCTAAAAACTCAGTATTCTTGGTATAAATGGGCTTATTTTGACGTGAAACAACCATTTATATGATTTTTTCGAGGTTTGAAAAAAGTGAAGTAAACGCGATTTTACACTCACTAGGGGCTAGAAAATCAATTGTTTTGACTTGTTAAAAACTCAATATTCTTGGTATATAGAGGCTTATTATGAGGTGATACATCCATTTATATGATTTTTAGGCAGTTTGAAAGAAGTGAAGTAAACGCGATTTTACACTCACTAGTGGCTAGAAAATCGAATTTCTTGACTTATTAAAAACTCAGTTATCTTGGTCTATATAGGCTTATTATGACGTGAAACAACCATATATATGATTTTTTCGAAGTTTGAAAGAAGTAAAGTAAACGCGACTTTACACTCACTAGGGGCTAGATAATCGATTTTCTTGACTTGTTAAAAACTCAATATTCTTGGTATATAGAGGCTTATTATGAGGTGATACATCCATTAGATGACTTTTAAGCAGGTTTGAAAGAAGTGAAGTAAACGCGATTTTGCACTCACTAGGGGCTAGAAAATCGAATTTCTTGACTTTTTAAAAACTCAGTATTCTTGGTATATATAGGCTTATTATGAGGTGATACATCCATTTCTATGATTTTAAGCAGTTTGAAAGAAGTGAAGTAAACGCGATTTTACACTCACTAGGGGCTAGAAAATCGAATTTCTTCACTTTCTAAAAACTCAGTATTCTTGGTATATATGGGCTTATTATGACGTGAAACAACCATTTATATGATTTTTAAGCAGTTTGAAAGAAGTGAAGAAAACGCGATTTTACACTCACTAGTGGCTAGAAAATCGAATTGCTCTACTTTTTAAAAACTCAGTATTCTTGGTATATATAGACTTATTATGACGTGAAACAACCATTTATATGATTTTTTCGAAGTTTTAAAAGAAGTAAAGTAAACGCGATTTTACACTCACTGGGGGCTAGAAAATCGATTTTCTTGACTTTTTAAAAACTCAATATTTTTGGTACATAGGGGCTTATTATGAGGTGATACATCCATTAGATGACTTTTAAGCAGTTTGAAAGAAGTGAAGTAAACGCGATTTTACATCACTAGGGACTAGAAAATCGAATTTCTTCGCTTTTTAAAAACTCAGTATTCTTGGTATATATAGGCTTATTATGGCGTGAAACAACCATTTATATGATTTTTTCGAAGGTTTGAAAGAAGTGAAGTAAACGCGATATTACAATCTCTAGGGGCTAAAAAATCGATCTTCTTGACTTGTTGAAAAAATCAATATTCTTGGGTATATATTAGGCTTATTATGGCGTGAAACAACCATTTATATGATTTTTTTCGAAGTTTGAAAGAAGTGAAGTAAACGCGATTTTACACTCACTAGGGGCTAGAAAATCGATTTTCCTGACTTGTTGAAAACTCAATATTCTGGGTATATATAGGCTTATTATGAGGTGATACATCCATTTATATGATTTTTAAGCTGTTTGAAAGAAGTGAAGTAAACGCGATTTTTACACTCACTAGGGGCTAGAAAATCGAATTTCTTCACTTTCTAAAAACTCAGTATTCTTGGTATATATGGGCTTATTTTGACGTGAAACCACCATTTATATGATTTTTTTCGAGGTTTGAAAAAAGTGAAGTAAACGCGATTTTACACTCACTAGGGGCTAGAAAATCAATTGTTTTGACTTGTTAAAAACTCAATATTCTTGGTATATAGAGGCTTATTATGAGGTGATACATCCATTTATATGATTTTTAGGCAGTTTGAAAGAAGTGAAGTAAACGCGATTTTACACTCACTAGTGGCTAGAAAATCGAATTTCTTGACTTATTAAAAACTCAGTTATCTTGGTCTATATAGGCTTATTATGACGTGAAACAACCATATATATGATTTTTTCGAAGTTTGAAAGAAGTAAAGTAAACGCGACTTTACACTCACTAGGGGCTAGATAATCGATTTTCTTGACTTGTTAAAAACTCAATATTCCTTGGTATATAGAGGCTTATTATGAGGTGATACATCCATTAGATGACTTTTAAGCAGTTTGAAAGAAGTGAAGTAAACGCGATTTTGCACTCACTAGGGGCTAGAAAATCGAATTTCTTGACTTTTTAAAAACTCAGTATTCTTGGTATATATAGGCTTATTATGACGTGAAACAACCATTTATATGATTTTTTCGAAGTTTGAGAAGAAGTAAAGTAAACGCGACTTTACACTCACTAGGGGCTAGATAATCGATTTTCTTGACTTGTTAAAAACTCAATAATTCTTGGTATATAGAGGCTTATTATGAGGTGATTCATCCATTTATATAATTTTTAAGCAGTTTGAAAGAAGTGAAAGTAAACGCGATTTTACACTCACTAGGGCAAGAAAATCGAATTTCATGACTTTTTAAAAACTGAGTATATTTGGTATATAGAGGCTTATTATGACGTGAAACAACCATTTATATGATTTTTTCGAAGTTTAAAAAGAAGTAAAGTAAACGCGATTTTACACTCACTGGGTTCTAGAAAATCGATTTTCTTGACTTTTTAAAAACTCAATATTTTTGGTACATAGGGGCTTATTATGAGGTGATACATCCATTAGATGACTTTTAAGCAGTTTGAAAGAAGTGAAGTAAACGCGATTTTACATCACTAGGGGCTAGAAAATCGAATTTCTTCGCTTTCTAAAAAACTCAGTATTCTTGGTATATATGGGCTTATTATGAGGTGAAACAACCATTTATATGATTTTTAAGCAGTTTGAAAGAAGTGAAAGTAAACGCGATTTTACACTCACTACTGGCTAGAAAATCGAATTGCTTGAATTTTTTAAAAACTCAGTATTCTCTGTATATATAGGCTTATTATGACGTGAAACAACCATTTATATGATTTTTTCGAAGTTTAAAAGAAGTAAATAAACGCGATTTTACACTCACTAGTGGCTAGAAAATCGATTTTCTTCACTTTTTGAAATCTCAGTATTTTTTGGTATATATAGGCTTATTATGAGGTGATACATCCATTTCTATGATTTTAAGCAGTTTGAAAGAAGTGAAGTAAACGCGATTTTACACTCACTAGGGGCTAGAAAATCGAATTTCTTCACTTTCTAAAAACTCAGTATTCTTGGTATATATGGGCTTATTATGACGTGAAACAACCATTTATATGATTTTTTAAGCAGTTTGAAAGAAGTGAAGAAAACGCGATTTTACACTCACTAGTGGCTAGAAAATCGAATTGCTCTACTTTTTAAAAACTCAGTATTCTTGGTATATATAGGCTTATTATGACGTGAAACAACCATTTATATGATTTTTTCGAAGTTTAAAAGAAGTAAAGTAAACGCGATTTTACACTCACTGGGGGCTAGAAAATCGATTTTCTTGACTTTTTAAAAACTCAATATTTTTGGTACATAGGGGGCTTATTATGAGGTGATACATCCATTAGATGACTTTTAAGCAGTTTGAAAGAAGTGAAGTAAACGCGATTTTACATCACTAGGGACTAGAAAATCGAATTTCTTCGCTTTTTAAAAACTCAGTATTCTTGGTATATATAGGGCCTTATTATGGCGTGAAACAACCATTTATATGATTTTTTCGAAGTTTGAAAGAAGTGAAGTAAACGCGATATTACAATCTCTAGGGGCTAAAAAATCGATCTTCTTGACTTGTTGAAAAATCAATATTCTTGGTATATATAGGCTTATTATGGCGTGAAACAACCATTGATATGATTTTTTCGAAGTTTGAAAGAAGTGAAGTAAACGCGATTTTACACTCACTAGGGGCTAGAAAATCGATTCTCCTGACTTGTTGAAAACTCAATATTCTGGGTATATATAGGCTTATTATGAGGTGATACATCCATTTATATGATTTTTAAGCTGTTTGAAAGAAGTGAAGTAAACGCGATTTTACACTCACTAGGGGCTAGAAAATCGAATTTCTTCACTTTCTAAAAACTCAGTATTCTTGGTATATATGGGCTTATTTTGACGTGAAACCACCATTTATATGGTTTTTTCAAGGTTTGAAAAAAGTGAAGTAAACGCGATTTTACACTCACTAGGGGCTAGAAAATCAATTGTTTTGACTTGTTAAAAACTCAATATTCTTGGTATATAGAGGCTTATTATGAGGTGATACATCCATTTATATGATTTTTAGGCAGTTTGAAAGAAGTGAAGTAAACGCGATTTTACACTCACTAGTGGCTAGAAAATCGAATTTCTTGACTTATTAAAAACTCAGTTATCTTGGTCTATATAGGCTTATTATGACGTGAAACAACCATATATATGATTTTTTCGAAGTTTGAAAGAAGTAAAGTAAACGCGACTTTACACTCACTAGGGGCTAGATAATCGATTTTCTTGACTTGTTAAAAACTCAATATTCTTGGTATATAGAGGCTTATTATGAGGTGATACATCCATTAGATGACTTTTAAGCAGTTTGAAAGAAGTGAAGTAAACGCGATTTTGCACTCACTAGGGGCTAGAAAATCGAATTTCTTGACTTTTTAAAAACTCAGTATTCTTGGTATATATAGGCTTATTATGACGTGAAACAACCATATATATGATTTTTTCGAAGTTTGAAAGAAGTAAAGTAAACGCGACTTTACACTCACTAGGGGCTAGATAATCGATTTTCTTGACTTTTTAAAAACTCAATATTCTTGGTATATAGAGGCTTATTATGAGGTGATACATCCATTAGATGACTTTTAAGCAGTTTGAAAGAAGTGAAGTAAACGCGATTTTGCACTCACTAGGGGCTAGAAAATCGAATTTCTTGACTTTTTAAAAACTCAGTATTCTTGGTATATATAGGCTTATTATGACGTGAAACAACCATTTATATGATTTTTTCGAAGTTTGAAAGAAGTAAAGTAAACGCGACTTTACACTCACTAGGGGCTAGATAATCGATTTTCTTGACTTGTTAAAAACTCAATATTCTTGGTATATAGAGGCTTATTATGAGGTGATTCATCCATTTATATAATTTTTAAGCAGTTTGAAAGAAGTGAAGTAAACGCGATTTTACACTCACTAGGGGCAAGAAAATCGAATTTCATGACTTTTTAAAAACTGAGTATATTTGGTATATAGAGGCTTATTATGACGTGAAACAACCATTTATATGATTTTTTCGAAGTTTAAAAGAAGTAAAGTAAACGCGATTTTACACTCACTGGGGGCTAGAAAATCGATTTTCTTGACTTTTTAAAAACTCAATATTTTTGGTACATGGGGGCTTATTATGAGGTGATACATCCATTAGATGACTTTTAAGCAGGTTGAAAGAAGTGAAGTAAACGCGATTTTACATCACTAGGGGCTAGAAAATCGAATTTCTTCGCTTTCTAAAAACTCAGTATTCTTGGTATATATGGGCTTATTATGAGGTGAAACAACCATTTATATGATTTTTAAGCAGTTGGAAAGAAGTGAAGTAAACGCGATTTTACACTCACTACTGGCTAGAAAATCGAATTGCTTGAATTTTTAAAAACTCAGTATTCTCTGTATATATAGGCTTATTATGACGTGAAACAACCATTTATATGATTTTTTCGAAGTTTAAAAGAAGTAAATAAACGCGATTTTACACTCACTAGTGGCTAGAAAATCGATTTTCTTCACTTTTTGAAATCTCAGTATTTTTGGTATATATAGGCTTATTATGAGGTGATACATCCATTTCTATGATTTTAAGCAGTTTGAAAGAAGTGAAGTAAACGCGATTTTACACTCACTAGGGGCTAGAAAATCGAATTTCTTCACTTTCTAAAAACTCAGTATTCTTGGTATATATGGGCTTATTATGACGTGAAACAACCATTTATATGATTTTTAAGCAGTTTGAAAGAAGTGAAGAAAACGCGATTTTACACTCACTAGGGGCTAGAAAATCGAATTGCTCTACTTTTTAAAAACTCAGTATTCTTGGTATATATAGGCTTATTATGACGTGAAACAACCATTTATATGATTTTTTCGAAGTTTAAAAGAAGTAAAGTAAACGCGATTTTACACTCACTGGGGGCTAGAAAATCGATTTTCTTGACTTTTTAAAAACTCAATATTTTTGGTACATAGGGGCTTATTATGAGGTGATACATCCATTAGATGACTTTTAAGCAGTTTGAAAGAAGTGAAGTAAACGCGATTTTACATCACTAGGGACTAGAAAATCGAATTTCTTCGCTTTTAAAAACTCAGTATTCTTGGTATATATAGGCTTATTATGGCGTGAAACAACCATTTATATGATTTTTTCGAAGTTTGAAAGAAGTGAAGTAAACGCGATATTACAATCTCTAGGGGCTAAAAAATCGATCTTCTTGACTTGTTGAAAAATCAATATTCTTGGTATATATAGGCTTATTATGGCGTGAAACAACCATTTATATGATTTTTTCGAAGTTTGAAAGAAGTGAAGTAAACGCGATTTTACACTCACTAGGGGCTAGAAAATCGATTCTCCTGACTTGTTGAAAACTCAATATTCTGGGTATATATAGGCTTATTATGAGGTGATACATCCATTTATATGATTTTTAAGCTGTTTGAAAGAAGTGAAGTAAACGCGATTTTACACTCACTAGGGGCTAGAAAATCGAATTTCTTCACTTTCTAAAAACTCAGTATTCTTGGTATATATGGGCTTATTTTGACGTGAAACCACCATTTATATGGTTTTTTCGAGGTTTGAAAAAAGTGAAGTAAACGCGATTTTACACTCACTAGGGGCTAGAAAATCAATTGTTTTGACTTGTTAAAAACTCAATATTCTTGGTATATAGAGGCTTATTATGAGGTGATACATCCATTTATATGATTTTTAGGCAGTTTGAAAGAAGTGAAGTAAACGCGATTTTACACTCACTAGTGGCTAGAAAATCGAATTTCTTGACTTATTAAAAACTCAGTTATCTTGGTCTATATAGGCTTATTATGACGTGAAACAACCATATATATGATTTTTTCGAAGTTTGAAAGAAGTAAAGTAAACGCGACTTTACACTCACTAGGGGCTAGATAATCGATTTTCTTGACTTGTTAAAAACTCAATATTCTTGGTATATAGAGGCTTATTATGAGGTGATACATCCATTTATATGATTTTTAGGCAGTTTGAAAGAAGTGAAGTAAACGCGATTTTACACTCACTAGTGGCTAGAAAATCGAATTTCTTGACTTATTAAAAACTCAGTTATCTTGGTCTATATAGGCTTATTATGACGTGAAACAACCATATATATGATTTTTTCGAAGTTTGAAAGAAGTAAAGTAAACGCGACTTTACACTCACTAGGGGCTAGATAATCGATTTTCTTGACTTGTTAAAAACTCAATATTCTTGGTATATAGAGGCTTATTATGAGGTGATACATCCATTAGATGACTTTTAAGCAGTTTGAAAGAAGTGAAGTAAACGCGATTTTGCACTCACTAGGGGCTAGAAAATCGAATTTCTTGACTTTTTAAAAACTCAGTATTCTTGGTATATATAGGCTTATTATGACGTGAAACAACCATTTATATGATTTTTTCGAAGTTTGAAAGAAGTAAAGTAAACGCGACTTTACACTCACTAGGGGCTAGATAATCGATTTTCTTGACTTGTTAAAAACTCAATATTCTTGGTATATAGAGGCTTATTATGAGGTGATTCATCCATTTATATAATTTTTAAGCAGTTTGAAAGAAGTGAAGTAAACGCGATTTTACACTCACTAGGGGCAAGAAAATCGAATTTCATGACTTTTTAAAAACTGAGTATATTTGGTATATAGAGGCTTATTATGACGTGAAACAACCATTTATATGATTTTTTCGAAGTTTAAAAGAAGTAAAGTAAACGCGATTTTACACTCACTGGGGGCTAGAAAATCGATTTTCTTGACTTTTTAAAAACTGAATATTTTTGGTACATGGGGGCTTATTATGAGGTGATACATCCATTAGATGACTTTTAAGCAGTTTGAAAGAAGTGAAGTAAACGCGATTTTACATCACTAGGGGCTAGAAAATCGAATTTCTTCGCTTTCTAAAAACTCAGTATTCTTGGTATATATGGGCTTATTATAAGGTGAAACAACCATTTATATGATTTTTAAGCAGTTTGAAAGAAGTGAAGTAAACGCGATTTTACACTCACTACTGGCTAGAAAATCGAATTGCTTGAATTTTTAAAAACTCAGTATTCTCTGTATATATAGGCTTATTTTGACGTGAAACAACCATTTATATGATTTTTTCGAAGTTTAAAAGAAGTAAATAAACGCGATTTTACACTCACTAGTGGCTAGAAAATCGATTTTCTTCACTTTTTGAAATCTCAGTATTTTTGGTATATATAGGCTTATTATGAGGTGATACATCCATTTCTATGATTTTAAGCAGTTTGAAAGAAGTGAAGTAAACGCGATTTTACACTCACTAGGGGCTAGAAAATCGAATTTCTTCACTTTCTAAAAACTCAGTATTCTTGGTATATATGGGCTTATTATGACGTGAAACAACCATTTATATGATTTTTAAGCGGTTTGAAAGAAGTGAAGAAAACGCGATTTTACACTCACTAGTGGCTAGAAAATCGAATTGCTCTACTTTTTAAAAACTCAGTATTCTTGGTATATATAGGCTTATTACGACGTGAAACAACCATTTATATGATTTTTTCGAAGTTTAAAAGAAGTAAAGTAAACGCGATTTTACACTCACTGGGGGCTAGAAAATCGATTTTCTTGACTTTTTAAAAACTCAATATTTTTGGTACATAGGGGCTTATTATGAGGTGATACATCCATTAGATGACTTTTAAGCAGTTTGAAAGAAGTGAAGTAAACGCGATTTTACATCACTAGGGACTAGAAAATCGAATTTCTTCGCTTTTTAAAAACTCAGTATTCTTGGTATATATAGGCTTATTATGGCGTGAAACAACCATTTATATGATTTTTTCGAAGTTTGAAAGAAGTGAAGTAAACGCGATATTACAATCTCTAGGGGCTAAAAAATCGATCTTCTTGACTTGTTGAAAAATCAATATTCTTGGTATATATAGGCTTATTATGGCGTGAAACAACCATTTATATGATTTTTTCGAAGTTTGAAAGAAGTGAAGTAAACGCGATTTTACACTCACTAGGGGCTAGAAAATCGATTTTCCTGACTTGTTGAAAACTCAATATTCTGGGTATATATAGGCTTATTATGAGGTGATACATCCATTTATATGATTTTTAAGCTGTTTGAAAGAAGTGAAGTAAACGCGATTTTACACTCACTAGGGGCTAGAAAATCGAATTTCTTCACTTTCTAAAAACCCAGTATTCTTGGTATATATGGGCTTATTTTGACGTGAAACCACCATTTATATGATTTTTTCGAGGTTTGAAAAAAGTGAAGTAAACGCGATTTTACACTCACTAGGGGCTAGAAAATCAATTGTTTTGACTTGTTAAAAACTCAATATTCTTGGTATATAGAGGCTTATTATGAGGTGATACATCCATTTATATGATTTTTAGGCAGTTTGAAAGAAGTGAAGTAAACGCGATTTTACACTCACTAGTGGCTAGAAAATCGAATTTCTTGACTTATTAAAAACTCAGTTATCTTGGTCTATATAGGCTTATTATGACGTGAAACAACCATATATATGATTTTTTCGAAGTTTGAAAGAAGTAAAGTAAACGCGACTTTACACTCACTAGGGGCTAGATAATCGATTTTCTTGACTTGTTAAAAACTCAATATTCTTGGTATATAGAGGCTTATTATGAGGTGATACATCCATTAGATGACTTTTAAGCAGTTTGAAAGAAGTGAAGTAAACGCGATTTTACACTCACTAGGGGCAAGAAAATCGAATTTCATGACTTTTTAAAAACTGAGTATATTTGGTATATAGAGGCTTATTATGAGGTGAAACAACCATTTATGTGTTTTTTTGGAAGTTTGAAAGACGTGAAGTAAAGGCGATTTTACACTCAATAGAGCCTAGAAAATCGAATTTCTTGACTTTTTGAAAACTCAGTATTTTTGGTATATAGAGGCTTATTATGAGGTAATACATCAATTTATATGGTTTTTAAGCAGTTTGAAAGACGTGAAGTAAACGCGATTTTACATTCACTAGTGGCTAGAAAATGATTTTCTTGACTTTTTGAAATCTCAGTATTTTTGGTATATATAGGCTTATTATGAGGTGATACATCCATTTCTATGATTTTAAGCAGTTTGAAAGAAGTGAAGTAAACGCGATTTTACACTCACTAGGGGCTAGAAAATCAATTTTCTTGACTTGTTGAAAAATCAATATTCTTGGTATATATAGCCTTATTATGAGGTGATACATCCATTTATATTATTTTTAAGCAGTTTGAAAGTAGTGAAGTAAACGCGATTTTCCACTAACTAGGGGCTAGAAAATCGAATTTCTTCACTTTTTAAAAACTCAGTCTTCTTGGTATATATAGGCTTATTATGACGTGAAACAACCATTTATATGATTTTTTGGAAGATTGAAAGAAGTGAAGAAAACGCGATTATACACTCACTAGGGGATAGAAAATCGATTTTCTTGACTTGTTAAAAACTGAATATTCTTGGTATATAGAGGCTTATTATAAGTTAATACATCGATTTATAGGATTTTTAAGCAGTTTGAAAGAAGTGAAGTGAACGCGATTTTACAATCACTAGGGGCTAGAAAATCGAATTTCTTCGCTTTTTAAAAACTCAGTATTCTTGGTATATATAGGCTTATTATGGCGTGAAACAACCATTTATATGATTTTTTCGAAGTTTGAAAGAAGTGAAGTAAACGCGATTTTACACTCACTAGGGGCTAGAAAATCAATTTTCTTGACTTGTTAAAAACTCAATATTCTTGGTATATAGAGGCTTATTATGAGGTGATACATCCATTAGATGACTTTTAAGCAGTTTGAAAGAAGTGAAGTAAACGCGATTTTACACTCACTAGGTCCTAGAAAATCGAATTTCTTGACTTTTTAAAAACTCGTTTTCTTGGGATATATAGGCTTATTATGGCGTGAAACAACCATTTATATGATTTTTTCGAAGTTTGAAAGAAGTGAAGTAAACGCGATTTTACACTCACTAGGGGCTAGAAAATCGATTTTCTTGACTTGTTGAAAACTGAATATTCTTGGTATATAGAGGCTTATTATGAGGTGATACATCCATTTATATGATTTTTCGGCAGTTTGAAAGAAGTGAAGTAAACGCGATTTTACACTCACTAGGGGCTAGAAAATCGAATTTCTTGAGTTTTTAAAAACTCAGTATTCTTGGGATATATAGGCTTATTATGGCGTGAAAGAACCATTTATATGATTTCTTCGAAGTTTGAAAGAAGTGAAGTAAACGCGATTTTACACTCACTAGGGGCTAGATAATCGATTTTCTTGACTTGTTAAAAACTCAATATTCTTGGTATATAGAGGCTTATTATGAGGTGATACATCCATTTATATAATTTTTAAGCAGTTTGAAAGAAGTGAAGTAAACGCGATTTTACACTCACTAGGGGCAAGAAAATCGATATTCTTGACTTGTTAAAAACTCAATATTCTTGGTGTATATAGGCTTATAATGACGTGAAACAACCATTTATATGATTTTTTCGAAGTCTGAAAGAACTAAAGTAAACGCGACTTTATACTCACTAGGGGCTAGAAAATCGAATTTCTTGACTTTTTAAAAACTCAGTATTCTTGGGATATATAGGCTTATTATGGCCTGAAACAACCATTTATATGATTTTTTCGAAGTTTGAAAGAAGTGAAGTAAAGGCGATTTTACACTCACTAGTGGCTAGAAAATCGAATTTCTTGACTTTTTGAAAACTGAGTAATTTTGGTGTACAAAAGCTTCTTATATGTTAATACATCGATTTATATAATTTTTAAGCAGTTTGAAAGAAGTGAAGTAAACGCGATTTTACACTCACAAGGGGCTAGAAAATCGAATTTCTTCACTTTCTAAAAACTCAGTATTCTTGGTATATATGGGCTTATTATGACGTGAAACAACCATTTATATGATTTTTAAGCAGTTTGAAAGAAGTGAAGTAAACGCGATTTTACACTCACTACTGGCTAGAAAATCGAATTGCTTGAATTTTTAAAAACTCAGTATTCTCTGTATATATAGGCTTATTATGACGTGAAACAACCATTTATATGATTTTTTCGAAGTTAAAAAGAAGTAAATAAACGCGATTTTACACTCACTGGGGGCTAGAAAGTCGATTTTCTTGACTTGTTAAAAACTCAATATTTTTGGTACATAGGGGCTTATTATGAGGTGATACATCCATTAGATGACTTTTAGGCAGTTTGAAAGAAGTGAAGTAAACGCGGTTTTACATCACTAGGGTCTAGAAAATCGATTTTCTTGACTTGTTATAAACTCAATTTTCTTGGTATATAGAGGCTTATTATGAGGTGTTACATCCATTTATATGATTTTTAGGCAGTTTGAAAGAAGTGAAGTAAACGCGATTTTACACTCACTAGGGGCTAGAAAATCGATTTTCTTGACTTGTTGAAAACTCAATATTCTGGGTATATATATAGGCTTATTATGAGGTGATACATCCATTTATATGATTTTTAAGCAGTTTGAAAGAAGTGAAGTAAACGCGATTTTACACTCACTAGGGGCTAGAAAATCGAATTTCTTCACTTTCTAAAAACTCAGTATTCTTGGTATATATGCGCTTATTTTGACCTGAAACAACCATTTATATGATTTTTTCGAGGTTTGAAAGAAGTGAAGTAAACGCGATTTTACACTCACTAGGGGCTAGAAAATCAATTCTTTTGACTTGTTAAAAACTTAATATTCTTGGTATATAGAGGCTTATTATGAGGTGATACATCCATTTATATGATTTTTAGGCAGTTTGAAAGAAGTGAAGTAAACGCGATTTTACACTCACTAGTGGTTAGAAAATAGAATTTCTTGACTTATTAAAAACTCAGTTATCTTGGTATATATAGGCTTATTATGACGTGAAACAACCATTTATAAGATTTTTTCGAAGTTTGAAAGAAGTAAAGTAAACGCGACTTTACACTCACTAGGGGCTAAATAATCGATTTTCTTGACTTGTTAAAAACTCAATATTCTTGGTATATAGAGGCTTATTATGAGGAGATACATCCATTTATATAATTTTTAAGCAGTTTGAAAGAAGTGAAGTAAACGCGATTTTACACTCACTAGGGGCAAGAAAATCGAATTTCATGACTTTTTAAAAACTCAGTATTCTTGGTATATAGAGGCTTATTATGAGGTAATACATCAATTTATATGGTTTTTAAGCAGTTTGAAAGAAGTGAAGTAAACGCGATTTTACACTCACTAGTGGCTAGAAAATCGATTTTCTTGACTTTTTGAAATCTCAGTATTTTAGGTATATATAGGCTTATTATGAGGTGATACATCCATTTCTATGATTTTTTCAAGGTTTGAAAGAAGTGAAGTAAACGCGATTTTGCACTCACTAGGGGCTAGAAAATCAATTGTTTTGACTTGTTAAAAACTCAATATTTTTGGTATATAGAGGCTTATTATGAGGTGATACATCCATTTATATGATTTTTAGGCAGTTTGAAAGAAGTGAAGTAAACGCGATTTTACACTCACTAGTGGCTAGAAAATCGAATTTCTCGACTTATTAAAAACTCAGTTATCTTGGTATATATAGGCTTATTATGACGTGAAACAACCATTTATATGATTTTTTCGAAGTTTGAAAGAAGTAAAGTAAACGCGACTTTACACTCACTAGGGGATAGATAATCGATTTTCTTGATTTGTTAAAAACTAAATATTCTTGGTATATAGAGGCTTATTATAGAGGCTTATTTTTAAGCAGTTTGAAAGAAGTGAAGTAAACGCGATTTTACACTCACTAGGGGCTAGAAAATCGAATTTCTTGACTTTTTGAAAACTGAGTATTTTTGGTATACAAAAGCTTATTATAAGTTAATTCATCGATTTATATGATTTTTAAGCAGTTTGAAAGAAGTGAAGTAAACGCGATTTTACACTCACTAGTGGCTAGAAAATCGAATTGCTTTACTTTTTAAAAACTCAGTATTCTCGGTATATATAGGCTTATTATGACGTGAAACAACCATTTATATGATTTTTTCGAAGTTTAAAAGAAGTAAAGTAAACGCGATTTTACACTCACTGGGGGCTAGAAAATCGATTTTCTTGACTTTTTAAAAACTCAATATTTTTGGTACATAGGGGCTTATTATGAGGTGATACATCCATTAGATGACTTTTAAGCAGTTTGAAAGAAGTGAAGTAAACGCGATTTTACATCACTAGGGGCTAGAAAATCGAATTTCTTCGCTTTCTAAAAACTCAGTATTCTTGGTATATATGGGCTTATTATGACGTGAAACAACCATTTATATGATTTTTAAGCAGTTTGAAAGAAGTGAAGTAAACGCGATTTTACACTCACTACTGGCTAGAAAATCGAATTGCTTGAATTTTTAAAAACTCAGTATTCTCTGTATATATAGGCTTATTATGACGTGAAACAACCATTTATATGATTTTTTCGAAGTTTAAAAGAAGTAAATAAACGCGATTTTACACTCACTAGGGGCTAGAAAATCAATTCTTTTGACTTGTTAAAAACTTAATATTCTTGGTATATAGAGGCTTATTATGAGGTGATACATCCATTTATATGATTTTTAGGCAGTTTGAAAGAAGTGAAGTAAACGCGATTTTACACTCACTAGTGGTTAGAAAATAGAATTTCTTGACTTATTAAAAACTCAGTTATCTTGGTATATATAGGCTTATTATGACGTGAAACAACCATTTATAAGATTTTTTCGAAGTTTGAAAGAAGTAAAGTAAACGCGACTTTACACTCACTAGGGGCTAAATAATCGATTTTCTTGACTTGTTAAAAACTCAATATTCTTGGTATATATAGGCTTATAATGACGTGAAACAACCATTTATATGATTTTTTCGAAGTCTGAAAGAACTAAAGTAAACGCGACTTTATACTCACTAGGGGCTAGAAAATCGAATTTCTTGACTTTTTAAAAACTCAGTATTCTTGGGATATATAGGCTTATTATGGCCTGAAACAACCATTTATATGATTTTTTCGAAGTTTGAAAGAAGTGAAGTAAAGGCGATTTTACACTCACTAGTGGCTAGAAAATCGAATTTCTTGACTTTTTGAAAACTGAGTAATTTTGGTGTACAAAAGCTTCTTATATGTTAATACATCGATTTATATAATTTTTAAGCAGTTTGAAAGAAGTGAAGTAAACGCGATTTTACACTCACAAGGGGCTAGAAAATCGAATTTCTTCACTTTCTAAAAACTCAGTATTCTTGGTATATATGGGCTTATTATGACGTGAAACAACCATTTATATGATTTTTAAGCAGTTTGAAAGAAGTGAAGTAAACGCGATTTTACACTCACTACTGGCTAGAAAATCGAATTGCTTGAATTTTTAAAAACTCAGTTTTCACTGTATATATAGGCTTATTATGACGTGAAACAACCATTTATATGATTTTTTCGAAGTTAAAAAGAAGTAAATAAACGCGATTTTACACTCACTGGGGGCTAGAAAATCGATTTTCTTGACTTGTTAAAAACTCAATATTTTTGGTACATAGGGGCTTATTATGAGGTGATACATCCATTAGATGACTTTTAAGCAGTTTGAAAGAAGTGAAGTAAACGCGGTTTTACATCACTAGGGTCTAGAAAATCGATTTTCTTGACTTGTTATAAACTCAATATTCTTGGTATATAGAGGCTTATTATGAGGTGATACATCCATTTATATGATTTTTAAGCAGTTTGAAAGAAGTGAAGTAAACGCGATTTTACACACTAGGGGCTAGAAAATCGATTTCTTCACTTTCTAAAAACTCAGTATTCTTGGTATATATGGGCTTATTTTGACCTGAAACAACCATTTATATGATTTTTTCGAGGTTTGAAAGAAGTGAAGTAAACGCGATTTTACACTCACTAGGGGCTAGAAAATCAATTCTTTTGACTTGTTAAAAACTTAAATTTCTTGGTATATAGAGGCTTATTATGAGGTGATACATCCATTTATATGATTTTTAGGCAGTTTGAAAGAAGTGAAGTAAACACGATTTTACACTCATTACTGGCTAGAAAATCGAATTGCTTGAATTTTTAAAAACTCAGTATTCTCTGTATATATAGGCTTATTATGACGTGAAACAACCATTTATATGATTTTTTCGAAGTTTAAAAGAAGTAAATAAACGCGATTTTACACTCACTGGGGGCTAGAAAATCGATTTTCTTGACTTGTTAAAAACTCAATATTTTTGGTACATAGGGGCTTATTATGAGGTGATACATCCATTGGATGACTTTTAAGCAGTTTGAAAGAAGTGAAGTAAACGCGGTTTTACATCACTAGGGTCTAGAAAATCGATTTTCTTGACTTGTTATAAACTCAATATTCTTGGTATATAGAGGCTTATTATGAGGTGATACATCCATTAGATTACTTTTAAGCAGTTTGAAAGAAGTGAAGTAAACGCGATTTTACACTCACTAGGGGCTAGAAAATCGATTTTCTTGACTTGTTGAAAACTCAATATTCTTGGTATATAGAGGCATATTATGAGGTGATACATCCATTTATATGATTTTAAGGCAGTTTGAAAGAAGTGAAGTAAACGCGATTTTACACTCACTAGGGGCTAGAAAATCGATTTTCTTGACTTGTTGAAAACTCAATATTCTGGGTATATATAGGCTTATTATGAGGTGATACATCCATTTATATGATTTTTAGGCAGTTTGAAAGAAGTGAAGTAAACGCGATTTTACACTCACTAGTGGTTAGAAAATCGATTTTCTTCACTTTTTGAAATCTCAGTATTTTTGGTATATATAGGCTTATTATGAGGTGATACATCCATTTCTATGATTTTAAGCAGTTTGAAAGAAGTGAAGTAAACGCGATTTTACACTCACTAGGGGCTAGAAAATCGAATTTCTTCACTTTCTAAAAACTCAGTATTCTTGGTATATATGGGCTTATTATGACGTGAAACAACCATTTATATGATTTTTAAGCAGTTTGAAAGAAGTGAAGAAATCGCGATTTTACACTCACTAGTGGCTAGAAAATCGAATTGCTTGACTTTTTAAAAACTCAGTATTCTCGGTATATATAGGCTAATTATGACGTGAAACAACCATTTTTATGATTTTTTCGAAGTTTAAAAGAAGTAAAGTAAACGCGATTTTACACTCACTGGGGGCTAGAAAATCGATTTTCTTGACTTTTTAAAAACTCAATATTTTTGGTACATAGGGGCTTATTATGAGGTGATACATCCATTAGATGACTTTTAAGCAGTTTGAAAGAAGTGAAGTAAACGCGATTTTACATCACTAGGGGCTAGAAAATCGAATTTATTCGCTTTTTAAAAACTCAGTATTCTTGGTATATATAGGCTTATTATGGCGTGAAACAACCATTTATATGATTTTTTCGAAGTTTGAAAGAAGTAAAGTAAACGCGATATTACAATCACTAGGGGCTAAAAAATCGATCTTCTTGACTTGTTGAAAAATCAATATTCTTGGTATATATAGGCTTATTATGGCGTGAAACAACCATTTATATGATTTTTTCGAAGTTTGAAAGATGTGAAGTAAACGCGATTTTACACTCACTAGGGGCTAGAAAATCGATTTTCCTGACTTGTTGAAAACTCAATATTCTGGGGATATATAGGCTTATTATGAGGTGATACATCCATTTATATGATTTTTAAGCAGTTTGAAAGAAGTGAAGTAAACGCGATTTTACACTCACTAGGGGCTAGAAAATCGAATTTCTTCACTTTCTAAAAACTCAGTATTCTTGGTATATATGGGCTTATTTTGACGTGAAACAACCATTTATATGATTTTTTCGAGGTTTGAAAAAAGTGAAGTAAACGCGATTTTACACTCACTAGGGTCTAGAAAATCAATTGTTTTGACTTGTTAAAAACTCAATATTCTTGGTATATAGAGGCTTATTATGAGGTGATACATCCATTTATATGATTTTTAGGCAGTTTGAAAGAAGTGAAGTAAACGCGATTTTACACTCACTAGTGGCTAGAAAATCGAATTTCTTGACTTATTAAAAACTCAGTTATCTTGGTATATATAGGCTTATTATGACGTGAAACAACCATATATATGATTTTTTCGAAGTTTGAAAGAAGTAAGGTAAACGCGAATTTACACTCACTAGGGGCTAGATAATCGATTTTCTTGACTTGTTAAAAACTCAATATTCTTGGTATATAGAGGCTTATTATGAGGTGATACATCCATTAGATGACTTTTAAGCAGTTTGAAAGAAGTGAAGTAAACGCGATTTTGCACTCACTAGGGGCTAGAAAATCGAATTTCTTGACTTTTTAAAAACTCAGTATTCTTGGGATATATAGGCTTATTATGGCGTGAAAAAACCATTTATATGATTTTTTCGAAGTTTGAAAGAAGTGAAATAAACGCGATTTTACACTCACTAGGGGCTAGAAAATCGATTTTCTTGACTTGTTGAAAACTCAATATTCTTGATATATAGAGGCTTATTATGAGGTGATACATCCATTTATATGATTTTTAGGCAGTTTGAATGAAGTGAAGTAAAAGCGATTTTTCACTCACTAATGGCTAGAAAATCGAATTTCTTGACTTATTAAAAACTCAGTTATCTTGGTATATATAGGCTTATTATGACGTGAAACAACCTTTATTTGATTTTTTCGAAGTCTGAAAGAACTAAAGTAAACGCGACTTTATCCTCACTAGGGGCTAGAAAATCGCATTTCTGGACTTTTTAAAAACTCAGTATTCTTGGGATATATAGGCTTATTATGGCCTGAAACAACCATTTATATGATTTTTTCGAAGTTTGAAAGAAGTGAAGTAAAGGCGATTTTACACTCACTAGTGGCTAGAAAATCGAATTTCTTGACTTGTTGAAAACTCAATATTCTTGGTATATAGAGGCTTATTATGAGGTGATACATCCATTTATATGATTTTTCGGCAGTTTGAAAGAAGTGAAGTAAACGCGATTTTACACTCACTAGGGGCTAGAAAATCGAATTTCTTGACTTTTTAAAAACTCAGTGTTCTTGCGATATATTGGCTTATTATGGTGTGAAACAACCATTTATATGATTTTTTCGAAGTTTGAAAGAAGTGAAGTAAACGCGATTTTACACTCACTAGGGGCTAGATAATCGATTTTCTTGACTTGTTAAAAACTCAATATTCTTGGTATATAGAGGCTTATTATGAGGTGATACATTCTTTTATATAATTTTTAAGCAGTTTGAAAGAAGTGAAGTAAACGCGATTTTACACTCACTAGGGGCAAGAAAATCGATTTTCTTGACTTGTTAAAAACTCAATATTCTTGGTATATATAGGCTTATTATGACGTGAAACAACCATTTATATGATTTTTTCGAAGTCTGAAAGAATTAAAGTAAACGCGACTTTATACTCACTAGGGGCTAGAAAATCGAATTTCTTGACTTTTTAAAAACTCAGTATTCTTGGGATATATAGGCTTATTATGGCCTGAAACAACCATTTATATGATTTTTTCGAAGTTTGAAAGAAGTGAAGTAAAGGCGATTTTACACTCACTAGTGGCTAGAAAATCGAATTTCTTGACTTTTTGAAAACTGAGTATTTTTGGTGTACAAAAGCTTCTTATATGTTAATACATCGATTTATATAATTTTTAAGCAGTTTGAAAGAAGTGAAGTAAACGCGATTTTACACTCACAAGGGGCTAGAAAATCGAATTTCTTCTCTTTCTAAAAACTCAGTATTCTTGGTATATATGGGCTTATTATGACGTGAAACAACCATTTATATGATTTTTTCGAAGTTTGAAAAAAGTAAAGTAAACGCGACTTTACACTCACTAGGGGCTAGATAATCGATTTTCTTGACTTGTTAAAAACTCAATATTCTTGGTATATAGAGGCTTATTATGAGGTGATACATCCATTTATATAATTTTTTAGCAGTTTGAAAGAAGTGAAGTAAACGCGATTTTACACTCACTAGGGGCAAGAAAATCGAATTTCATGACTTTTTAAAAACTCAGTATTCTTGGTATAAGGCTTATTATGACGTGAAACAACCATTTATGTGTTGTTTTCGAAGTTTGAAAGAAGTGAAGTAAACGCGATTTTACACTCAATAGAGCCTAGAAAATCGAATTTCTTGACTTTTTGAAAACTCAGTATTTTTGGTATATAGAGGCTTATTATGAGGTAATACATCAATATATATGGTTTTTAAGCAGTTTGAAAGAAGTGAAGTAAACGGGATTTTACACTCACTAGTGGCTAGAAAATCGATTTTCTTGACTTTTTGAAATCTCAGTATTTTTGGTATATATAGGCTTATTATGAGGTGATACATCCATTTCTATGATTTTAAGCAGTTTGAAAGAAGTGAAGTAAACGCGATTTTACACTCACTAGGGGCTAGAAAATCGAATTTCTTGACTTTTTGAAAACTCAGTATTTTTGGTATATAGAGGCTTATTATAAGTTAATACATCGATTTATATGATTTTTTCGAAGTTTGAAAGAAGTGAAGTAAACGCGATTTTACAATCACTATGGGCTAGAAAATCAATTTTCTTGACTTGTTGAAAAATCAATATTCTTGGTATATATAGCCTTATTATGAGGTGATACATCCATTTATATGATTTTTAAGCAGTTTGAAAGTAGTGAAGTAAACGCGATTTTACACTAACTAGGGGCTAGAAAATCGAATTTCTTCACTTTTTAAAAACTCAGTCTTCTTGGTATATATAGGCTTATTATGACGCGAAACAACCATTTATATGATTTTTTGGAAGATTGAAAGAAGTGAAGAAAACGCGATTTTACACTCACCAGGGGATAGAAAATCGATTTTCTTGACTTGTTAAAAACTGAATATTCTTGGTATATAGAGGCTTATTATAAGTTAATACATCGATTTATATGATTTTTAAGCAGTTTGAAAGAAGTGAAGTAAACGCGATTTTACACTCACTAGGGGCTAGAAAATCGAATTTCTTGACTTTTTAAAAACTCAGTATTCTTGGGATATATAGGCTTATTATGGCGTGAAACAACCATTTATATGATTTTTTCGAAGTTTGAAAGAAGTGAAGTAAACGCGATTTTACACTCACTAGGGGCTAGAAAATCGATTTTCTTGACTTGTTGAAAACTCAATATTCTGGGTATATATAGGCTTATTATGAGGTGATACATCCATTTATATGATTTTTAAGCAGTTTCAAAGAAGTGAAGTAAACGCGATTTTACACTCACTAGGGGCTAGAAAATCGAATTTCTTCACTTTCTAAAAACTCAGTATTCTTGGTATATATGGGCTTATTTTGACGTGAAACAAGCATTTATATGATTTTTTCAAGGTTTGAAAGAAGTGAAGTAAACGCGATTTTACACTCACTAGGGGCTAGAAAATCAATTGTTTTGACTTGTTAAAAACTCAATATTCTTGGTATATAGAGGCTTATTATGAGGTGATACATCCATTTATATGATTTTTAGGCAGTTTGAAAGAAGTGAAGTAAACGCGATTTTACACTTACTAGTGGCTAGAAAATCGAATTTCTCGACTTATTAAAAACTCAGTTATCTTGGTATATATAGGCTTATTATGACGTGAAACAACCATTTATATGATTTTTTCGAAGTTTGAAAGAAGTAAAGTAAACGCGACTTTACACTCACTAGGGGATAGATAATCGATTTTCTTGATTTGTTAAAAACTAAATATTCTTGGTATATAGAGGCTTATTATAGAGGCTTATTTTTAAGCAGTTTGAAAGAATTGAAGTAAACGCGATTCTACACTCACTAGGGGCTAGAAAATCAATTGTTTTGACTTGTTAAAACCACAATATTCTTGGTATATACAGGCTTATTATGAGGTGATACATCCATTTATATGATTTTTAGGCAGTTTGAAAGAAGTGAAGTAAACGCGATTTTACACTCACTAGTGGCTAGAAAATCGAATTTCTTGACTTATTAAAAACTCAGTTATCTTGGTATATATAGGCTTATTATGACGTGAAACAACCATTTATATGATTTTTTCGAAGTTTGAAAGAAGTAAAGTAAACGCGACTTTACACTCACTAGGGGCTAGATAATCGATTTTCTTGACTTGTTAAAAACTCAATATTCTTGGTATATAAAGGCTTATTATAAGGTGATACATCGATTAGATGACTTTTAAGCAGTTTGAAAGAAGTGAAGTAAACGCGATTTTACACTCACTAGGGGCTAGAAAATCAAATTTCTTGACTTTTTAAAAACTCAGTATTCTTGGGATATATAGGCTTATTATGGCGTGAAACAACCATTTATATGATTTTTTCGAAGTTTGAAAGAAGTGAAGTAAACGCGATTTTACACTCACTAGGGGCTAGAAAATCGATTTGCTTGACTTGTTGAAAACTCAATATTCTTGGTATATAGAGGCTTATTATGAGGTGATACATCCATTTATATGATTTTTAGGCAGTTTGAAAGAAGTGAAGTAAACGCGATTTTACACTCACTAGTGGCTAGAAAATCGAATTCCTTGACTTATTAAAAACTCAGTTATCTTGGTATATATAGGCTTATTATGACGTGAAACAACCATTTATATGATTTTTTCGAAGTTTGAAAGAACTAAAGTGAACGCGACTTTACACTCACAAGGGGCTAGAAAATCGAATTTCTTGACTTTTTAAAAACTCAGTCTTCTTGGTATATATAGGCTTATTATGACGTGAAACAACCATTTATATGATTTTTTGGAAGATTGAAAGAAGTGAAGAAAACGCGATTTTACACTCACCAGGGGATAGAAAATCGATTTTCTTGACTTGTTAAAAACTGAATATTCTTGGTATATAGAGGCTTATTATAAGTTAATACATCGATTTATATGATTTTTAAGCAGTTTGAAAGAAGTGAAGTAAACGCGATTTTACACTCACTAGGGGCTAGAAAATCGAATTTCTTGACTTTTTAAAAACTCAGTATTCTTGGGATATATAGGCTTATTATGGCGTGAAACAACCATTTATATGATTTTTTCGAAGTTTGAAAGAAGTGAAGTAAACGCGATTTTACACTCACTAGGGGCTAGAAAATCGATTTTCTTGACTTGTTGAAAACTCAATATTCTGGGTATATATAGGCTTATTATGAGGTGATACATCCATTTATATGATTTTTAAGCAGTTTGAAAGAAGTGAAGTAAACGCGATTTTACACTCACTAGGGGCTAGAAAATCGAATTTCTTCACTTTCTAAAAACTCAGTATTCTTGGTATATATGGGCTTATTTTGACTTGAAACAACCATTTATATGATTTTTTCAAGGTTTGAAAGAAGTGAAGTAAACGCGATTTTACACTCACTAGGGGCTAGAAAATCGATTTTCCTGACTTGTTGAAAACTCAATATTCTGGGTATATATAGGCTTATTATGAGGTGATACATCCATTTATATGATTTTTAAGCAGTTTGAAAGAAGTGAAGTAAACGCGATTTGACACTCACTAGGGGCTAGAAAATCGAATTTCTTCACTTTCTAAAAACTCAGTATTCTTGGTATATATGGGCTTATTTTGACGTGAAACAACCATTTATATGATTTTTTCGAGGTTTGAAAAAAGTGAAGTAAACGCGATTTTACACTCACTAGGGGCTAGAAAATCAATTGTTTTGACTTGTTAAAAACTCAATATTCTTGGTATATAGAGGCTTATTATGAGGTGATACATCCATTTATATGATTTTTAGGCAGTTTGAAAGAAGTGAAGTAAACGCGATTTTACACTCACTAGTGGCTAGAAAATCGAATTTCTTGACTTATTAAAAACTCAGTTATCTTGGTCTATATAGGCTTATTATGACGTGAAACAACCATATATATGATTTTTTCGAAGTTTGAAAGAAGTAAAGTAAACGCGACTTTACACTCACTAGGGGCTAGATAATCGATTTTCTTGACTTGTTAAAAACTCAATATTCTTGGTATATAGAGGCTTATTATGAGGTGATACATCCATTAGATGACTTTTAAGCAGTTTGAAAGAAGTGAAGTAAACGCTATTTTGCACTCACTAGGGGCTAGAAAATCGAATTTCTTGACTTTTTAAAAACTCAGTATTCTTGGGATATATAGGCTTATTATGGCGTGAAAAAACCATTTATATGATTTTTTCGAAGTTTGAAAGAAGTGAAATAAACGCGATTTTACACTCACTAGGGGCTAGAAAATCGATTTTCTTGACTTGTTGAAAACTCAATATTCTTGATATATAGAGGCTTATTATGAGGTGATACATCCATTTATATGATTTTTAGGCAGTTTGAATGAAGTGAAGTAAACGCGATTTTTCACTCACTAGTGGCTAGAAAATCGAATTTCTTGACTTATTAAAAACTCAGTTATCTTGGTATATATAGGCTTATTATGACGTGAAACAACCTTTATTTGATTTTTTCGAAGTCTGAAAGAACTAAAGTAAACGCGACTTTATCATCACTAGGGGCTAGAAAATCGAATTTCTTGACTTTTTAAAAACTCAGTATTCTTGGGATATATAGGCTTATTATGGCCTGAAACAACCATTTATATGATTTTTTCGAAGTTTGAAAGAAGTTAAGTAAAGGCGATTTTACACTCACTAGTGGCTAGAAAATCGAATTTCTTGACTTGTTGAAAACTCAATATTCTTGGTATATAGAGGCTTATTATGAGGTGATACATCCATTTATATGATTTTTCGGCAGTTTGAAAGAAGTGAAGTAAACGCGATTTTACACTCACTAGGGGCTAGAAAATCGAATTTCTTGACTTTTTAAAAACTCAGTGTTCTTGCGATATATTGGCTTATTATGGTGTGAAACAACCATTTATATGATTTTTTCGAAGTTTGAAAGAAGTGAAGTAAACGCGATTTTACACTCACTAGGGGCTAGATAATCGATTTTCTTGACTTGTTAAAAACTCAATATTCTTGGTATATAGAGGCTTATTATGAGGTGATACATTCTTTTATATAATTTTTAAGCAGTTTGAAAGAAGTGAAGTAAACGCGATTTTACACTCACTAGGGGCAAGAAAATCGATTTTCTTGACTTGTTAAAAACTCAATATTCTTGGTATATATAGGCTTATTATGACGTGAAACAACCATTTATATGATTTTTTCGAAGTCTGAAAGAACTAAAGTAAACGCGACTTTATACTCACTAGGGGCTAGAAAATCGAATTTCTTGACTTTTTAAAAACTCAGTATTCTTGGGATATATAGGCTTATTATGGCCTGAAACAACCATTTATATGATTTTTTCGAAGTTTGAAAGAAGTGAAGTAAAGGCGATTTTACACTCACTAGTGGCTAGAAAATCGAATTTCTTGACTTTTTGAAAACTGAGTATTTTTGGTGTACAAAAGCTTCTTATATGTTAATACATCGATTTATATAATTTTTAAGCAGTTTGAAAGAAGTGAAGTAAACGCGATTTTACACTCACAAGGGGCTAGAAAATCGAATTTCTTCTCTTTCTAAAAACTCAGTATTCTTGGTATATATGGGCTTATTATGACGTGAAACAACCATTTATATGATTTTTTCGAAGTTTGAAAAAAGTAAAGTAAACGCGACTTTACACTCACTAGGGGCTAGATAATCGATTTTCTTGACTTGTTAAAAACTCAATATTCTTGGTATATAGAGGCTTATTATGAGGTGATACATCCATTTATATAATTTTTTAGCAGTTTGAAAGAAGTGAAGTAAACGCGATTTTACACTCACTAGGGGCAAGAAAATCGGATTTCATGACTTTTTAAAAACTCAGTATTCTTGGTATAAGGCTTATTATGACGTTAAACAACCATTTATGTGTTTTTTTCGAAGTTTGAAAGAAGTGAAGTAAACGCGATTTTACACTCAATAGAGCCTAGAAAATCGAATTTCTTGACTTTTTGAAAACTCAGTATTTTTGGTATATAGAGGCTTATTATGAGGTAATACATCAATTTATATGGTTTTTAAGCAGTTTGAAAGAAGTGAAGTAAACGCGATTTTACACTCACTAGTGGCTAGAAAATCGGTTTTCTTGACTTTTTGAAATCTCAGTATTTTTGGTATATATAGGCTTATTATGAGGTGATACATCCATTTCTATGATTTTAAGCAGTTTGAAAGAAGTGAAGTAAACGCGATTTTACACTCACTAGGGGCTAGAAAATCGAATTTCTTGACTTTTTGAAAACTCAATATTTTTGGTATATAGAGGCTTATTATAAGTTAATACATCGATTTATATGATTTTTTCGAAGTTTGAAAGAAGTGAAGTAAACGCGATTTTACAATCACTATGGGCTAGAAAATCAATTTTCTTGACTTGTTGAAAAATCAATATTCTTGGTATATATAGCCTTATTATGAGGTGATACATCCATTTATATGATTTTTAAGCAGTTTGAAAGTAGTGAAGTAAACGCGATTTTACACTAACTAGGGGCTAGAAAATCGAATTTCTTCACTTTTTAAAAACTCAGTCTTCTTGGTATATATAGGCTTATTATGACGTGAAACAACCATTTATATGATTTTTTGGAAGATTGAAAGAAGTGAAGAAAACGCGATTTTACACTCACCAGGGGATAGAAAATCGATTTTCTTGACTTGTTAAAAACTGAATATTCTTGGTATATAGAGGCTTATTATAAGTTAATACATCGATTTATATGATTTTTAAGCAGTTTGAAAGAAGTGAAGTAAACGCGATTTTACACTCACTAGGGGCTAGAAAATCGAATTTCTTGACTTTTTAAAAACTCAGTATTCTTGGGATATATAGGCTTATTATGGCGTGAAACAACCATTTATATGATTTTTTCGAAGTTTGAAAGAAGTGAAGTAAACGGGATTTTACACTCACTAGGGGCTAGAAAATCGATTTTCTTGACTTGTTGAAAACTCAATATTCTGGGTATATATAGGCTTATTATGAGGTGATACATCCATTTATATGATTTTTAAGCAGTTTCAAAGAAGTGAAGTAAACGCGATTTTACACTCACTAGGGGCTAGAAAATCGAATTTCTTCACTTTCTAAAAACTCAGTATTCTTGGTATATATGGGCTTATTTTGACGTGAAACAACCATTTATATGATTTTTTCAAGGTTTGAAAGAAGTGAAGTAAACGCGATTTTACACTCACTAGTGGCTAGAAAATCGAATTTCTTGACTTATTAAAAACTCAGTTATCTTGGTATATATAGGTTTATTATGACGTGAAACAACCATTTATATGATTTTTTCGAAGTTTGAAAGAAGTAAAGTAAACGCGACTTTACACTCACTAGGGGCTAGATAATCGATTTTCTTGACTTGTTAAAAACTCAATATTCTTGGTATATAAAGGCTTATTATGAGGTGATACATCGATTACATGACTTTTAAGCAGTTTGAAAGAAGTGAAGTAAACGCGATTTTACACTCACTAGGGGCTAGAAAATCAAATTTCTTGACTTTTTAAAAACTCAGTATTCTTGGGATATATAGGCTTATTATGGCGTGAAACAACCATTTATATGATTTTTTCGAAGTTTGAAAGAAGTGAAGTAAACGCGATTTTACACTCACTAGGGGCTAGAAAATCGATTTGCTTGACTTGTTGAAAACTCAATATTCTTGGTATATAGAGGCTTATTATGAGGTGATACATCCATTTATATGATTTTTAGGCAGTTTGAAAGAAGTGAAGTAAACGCGATTTTACACTCACTAGTGGCTAGAAAATCGAATTCCTTGACTTATTAAAAACTCAGTTATCTTGGTATATATAGGCTTATTATGACGTGAAACAACCATTTATATGATTTTTTCGAAGTTTGAAAGAACTAAAGTCAACGCGACTTTACACTCACAAGGGGCTAGAAAATCGAATTTCTTGACTTTTTAAAAACTCAGTCTTCTTGGTATATATAGGCTTATTATGACGTGAAACAACCATTTATATGATTTTTTGGAAGATTGAAAGAAGTGAAGAAAACGCGATTTTACACTCACCAGGGGATAGAAAATCGATTTTCTTGACTTGTTAAAAACTGAATATTCTTGGTATATAGAGGTTTATTATAAGTTAATACATCGATTTATATGATTTTTAAGCAGTTTGAAAGAAGTGAAGTAAACGCGATTTTACACTCACTAGGGGCTAGAAAATCGAATTTCTTGACTTTTTAAAAACTCAGTATTCTTGAAATATATAGGCTTATTATGGCGTGAAACAACCATTTATATGATTTTTTCGAAGTTTGAAAGAAGTGAAGTAAACGCGATTTTACACTCACTAGGGGCTAGAAAATCGATTTTCTTGACTTGTTGAAAACTCAATATTCTGGGTATATATAGGCTTATTATGAGGTGATACATCCATTTATATGATTTTTAAGCAGTTTGAAAGAAGTGAAGTAAACGCGATTTTACACTCACTAGGGGCTAGAAAATCGAATTTCTTCACTTTCTAAAAACTCAGTATTCTTGGTATATATGGGCTTATTTTGACGTGAAACAACCATTTATATGATTTTTTCAAGGTTTGAAAGAAGTGAAGTAAACGCGATTTTACACTCACTAGGGGCTAGAAAATCGATTTTCCTGACTTGTTGAAAACTCAATATTCTGGGTATATATAGGCTTATTATGAGGTGATACATCCATTTATATGATTTTTAAGCAGTTTGAAAGAAGTGAAGTAAACGCGATTTTACACTCACTAGGGGCTAGAAAATCGAATTTCTTCACTTTCTAAAAACTCAGTATTCTTGGTATATATGGGCTTATTTTGACGTGAAACAACCATTTATATGATTTTTTCGAGGTTTGAAAAAAGTGAAGTAAACGCGATTTTACACTCACTAGGGGCTAGAAAATCAATTGTTTTGACTTGTTAAAAACTCAATATTCTTGGTATATAGAGGCTTATTATGAGGTGATACATCCATTTATATGATTTTTAGGCAGTTTGAAAGAAGTGAAGTAAACGCGATTTTACACTCACTAGTGGCTAGAAAATCGAATTTCTTGAC
Source organism: Deroplatys truncata (assembly GCA_030765065.1). Taxonomy (NCBI): domain Eukaryota; kingdom Metazoa; phylum Arthropoda; class Insecta; order Mantodea; family Mantidae; genus Deroplatys; species Deroplatys truncata. The sequence continues at coordinate 55,461 of JAUKNL010000163.1, read as the reverse complement.
TTATTAAAAACTCAGTTATCTTGGTCTATATAGGCTTATTATGACGTGAAACAACCATATATATGATTTTTTCGAAGTTTGAAAGAAGTAAAGTAAACGCGACTTTACACTCACTAGGGGCTAGATAATCGATTTTCTTGACTTGTTAAAAACTCAATATTCTTGGTATATAGAGGCTTATTATGAGGTGATACATCCATTAGATGACTTTTAAGCAGTTTGAAAGAAGTGAAGTAAACGCGATTTTGCACTCACTAGGGGCTAGAAAATCGAATTTCTTGACTTTTTAAAAACTCAGTATTCTTGGGATATATAGGCTTATTATGGCGTGAAAAAACCATTTATATGATTTTTTCGAAGTTTGAAAGAAGTGAAATAAACGCGATTTTACACTCACTAGGGGCTAGAAAATCGATTTTCTTGACTTGTTGAAAACTCAATATTCTTGATATATAGAGGCTTATTATGAGGTGATACATCCATTTATATGATTTTTAGGCAGTTTGAATGAAGTGAAGTAAACGCGATTTTTCACTCACTAGTGGCTAGAAAATCGAATTTCTTGACTTATTAAAAACTCAGTTATCTTGGTATATATAGGCTTATTATGACGTGAAACAAGCTTTATTTGATTTTTTCGAAGTCTGAAAGAACTAAAGTAAACGCGACTTTATCCTCACTAGGGGCTAGAAAATCGAATTTCTTGACTTTTTAAAAACTCAGTATTCTTGGGATATATAGGCTTATTATGGCCTGAAACAACCATTTATATGATTTTTTCGAAGTTTGAAAGAAGTGAAGTAAAGGCGATTTTACACTCACTAGTGGCTAGAAAATCGAATTTCTTGACTTGTTGAAAACTCAATATTCTTGGTATATAGAGGCTTATTATGAGGTGATACATCCATTTATATGATTTTTCGGCAGTTTGAAAGAAGTGAAGTAAACGCGATTTTACACTCACTAGGGGCTAGAAAATCGAATTTCTTGACTTTTTAAAAACTCAGTGTTCTTGCGATATATTGGCTTATTATGGTGTGAAACAACCATTTATATGATTTTTTCGAAGTTTGAAAGAAGTGAAGTAAACGCGATTTTACACTCACTAGGGGCTAGATAATCGATTTTCTTGACTTGTTAAAAACTCAATATTCTTGGTATATAGAGGCTTATTATGAGGTGATACATTCTTTTATATAATTTTTAAGCAGTTTGAAAGAAGTGAAGTAAACGCGATTTTACACTCACTAGGGGCAAGAAAATCGATTTTCTTGACTTGTTAAAAACTCAATATTCTTGGTATATATAGGCTTATTATGACGTGAAACAACCATTTATATGATTTTTTCGAAGTCTGAAAGAACTAAAGTAAACGCGACTTTATACTCACTAGGGGCTAGAAAATCGAATTTCTTGACTTTTTAAAAACTCAGTATTCTTGGGATATATAGGCTTATTATGGCCTGAAACAACCATTTATATGATTTTTTCGAAGTTTGAAAGAAGTGAAGTAAAGGCGATTTTACACTCACTAGTGGCTAGAAAATCGAATTTCTTGACTTTTTGAAAACTGAGTATTTTTGGTGTACAAAAGCTTCTTATATGTTAATACATCGATTTATATAATTTTTAAGCAGTTTGAAAGAAGTTAAGTAAACGCGATTTTACACTCACAAGGGGCTAGAAAATCGAATTTCTTCTCTTTCTAAAAACTCAGTATTCTTGGTATATATGGGCTTATTATGACGTGAAACAACCATTTATATGATTATTTCGAAGTTTGAAAAAAGTAAAGTAAACGCGACTTTACACTCACTAGGGGCTAGATAATCGATTTTCTTGACTTGTTAAAAACTCAATATTCTTGGTATATAGAGGCTTATTATGAGGTGATACATCCATTTATATAATTTTTTAGCAGTTTGAAAGAAGTGAAGAAAACGCGATTTTACACTCACCAGGGGATAGAAAATCGATTTTCTTGACTTGTTAAAAACTGAATATTCTTGGTATATAGAGGTTTATTATAAGTTACAACCATTTATGTGTTTTTTTCGAAGTTTGAAAGAAGTGAAGTAAACGCGATTTTACACTCAATAGAGCCTAGAAAATCGAATTTCTTGACTTTTTGAAAACTCAGTATTTTTGGTATATAGAGGCTTATTATGAGGTAATACATCAATTTATATGGTTTTTAAGCAGTTTGAAAGAAGTGAAGTAAACGCGATTTTACACTCATTAGTGGCTAGAAAATCGATTTTCTTGACTTTTTGAAATCTCAGTATTTTTGGTATATATAGGCTTATTATGAGGTGATACATCCATTTCTATGATTTTAAGCAGTTTGAAAGAAGTGAAGTAAACGCGATTTTACACTCACTAGGGGCTAGAAAATCGAATTTCTTGACTTTTTGAAAACTCAGTATTTTTGGTATATAGAGGCTTATTATAAGTTAATACATCGATTTATATGATTTTTTCGAAGTTTGAAAGAAGTGAAGTAAAAACGCGATTTTACAATCACTATGGGCTAGAAAATCAATTTTCTTGACTTGTTGAAAAATCAATATTCTTGGTATATATAGCCTTATTATGAGGTGATACATCCATTTATATGATTTTTAAGCAGTTTGAAAGTAGTGAAGTAAACGCGATTTTACACTAACTAGGGGCTAGAAAATCGAATTTCTTCACTTTTTAAAAACTCAGTCTTCTTGGTATATATAGGCTTATTATGACGTGAAACAACCATTTATATGATTTTTTGGAAGATTGAAAGAAGTGAAGAAAACGCGATTTTACACTCACCAGGGGATAGAAAATCGATTTTCTTGACTTGTTGAAAACTCAATATTCTGGGTATATATAGGCTTATTATGAGGTGATACATCCATTTATATGATTTTTAAGCAGTTTCAAAGAAGTGAAGTAAACGCGATTTTACACTCACTAGGGGCTAGAAAATCGAATTTCTTCACTTTCTAAAAACTCAGTATTCTTGGTATATATGGGCTTATTTTGACGTGAAACAACCATTTATATGATTTTTTCAAGGTTTGAAAGAAGTGAAGTAAACGCGATTTTACACTCACTAGGGGCTAGAAAATCAATTGTTTTGACTTGTTAAAACCACAATATTCTTGGTATATACAGGCTTATTATGAGGTGATACATCCATTTATATGATTTTTAGGCAGTTTGAAAGAAGTGAAGTAAACGCGATTTTACACTCACTAGTGGCTAGAAAATCGAATTTCTTGACTTTTTAAAAACTCAGTATTCTTGGGATATATAGGCTTATTATGACGTGAAACAACCATTTATATGATTTTTTCGAAGTTTGAAAGAAGTAAAGTAAACGCGACTATACACTCACTAGGGGCTAGAAAATCGATTTGCTTGACTTGTTGAAAACTCAATATTCTTGGTATATAGAGGCTTATTATGAGGTGATACATCCATTTATATGATTTTTAGGCAGTTTGAAAGAAGTGAAGTAAACGCGATTTTACACTCACTAGTGGCTAGAAAATCGAATTCCTTGACTTATTAAAAACTCAGTTATCTTGGTATATATAGGCTTATTATGACGTGAAACAACCATTTATATGATTTTTTCGAAGTTTGAAAGAACTAAAGTGAACGCGACTTTACACTCACAAGGGGCTAGAAAATCGAATTTCTTGACTTTTTAAAAACTGAATATTCTTGGTATATAGAGGCTTATTATAAGTTAATACATCGATTTATATGATTTTTAAGCAGTTTGAAAGAAGTGAAGTAAACGCGATTTTACACTCACTAGGGGCTAGAAAATCGAATTTCTTGACTTTTTAAAAACTCAGTATTCTTGGGATATATAGGCTTATTATGGCGTGAAACAACCATTTATATGATTTTTTCGAAGTTTGAAAGAAGTGAAGTAAACGCGATTTTACACTCACTAGGGGCTAGAAAATCGATTTTCTTGACTTGTTGAAAACTCAATATTCTGGGTATATATAGCTTATTATGAGGTGATACATCCATTTATATGATTTTTAAGCAGTTTGAAAGAAGTGAAGTAAACGCGATTTTACACTCACTAGGGGCTAGAAAATCGAATTTCTTCACTTTCTAAAAACTCAGTATTCTTGGTATATATGGGCTTATTTTGACGTGAAACAACCATTTATATGATTTTTTCAAGGTTTGAAAGAAGTGAAGTAAACGCGATTTTACACTCACTAGGGGCTAGAAAATCGATTTTCCTGACTTGTTGAAAACTCAATATTCTGGGTATATATAGGCTTATTATGAGGTGATACATCCATTTATATGATTTTTAAGCAGTTTGAAAGAAGTGAAGTAAACGCGATTTTACACTCACTAGGGGCTAGAAAATCGAATTTCTTCACTTTCTAAAAACTCAGTATTCTTGGTATATATGGGCTTATTTTGACGTGAAACAACCATTTATATGATTTTTTCGAGGTTTGAAAAAAGTGAAGTAAACGCGATTTTACACTCACTAGGGGCTAGAAAATCAATTGTTTTGACTTGTTAAAAACTCAATATTCTTGGTATATAGAGGCTTATTATGAGGTGATACATCCATTTATATGATTTTTAGGCAGGATGAAAGAAGTGAAGTAAACGCGATTTTACACTCACTAGTGGCTAGAAAATCGAATTTCTTGACTTATTAAAAACTCAGTTATCTTGGTCTATATAGGCTTATTATGACGTGAAACAACCATATATATGATTTTTTCGAAGTTTGAAAGAAGTAAAGTAAACGCGACTTTACACTCACTAGGGGCTAGATAATCGATTTTCTTGACTTGTTAAAAACTCAATATTCTTGGTATATAGAGGCTTATTATGAGGTGATACATCCATTAGATGACATTTAAGCAGTTTGAAAGAAGTGAAGTAAACGCGATTTTGCATTCACTAGGGGCTAGAAAATCGAATTTCTTGACTTTTTAAAAACTCAGTATTCTTGGGATATATAGGCTTATTATGGCGTGAAAAAACCATTTATATGATTTTTTCGAAGTTTGAAAGAAGTGAAATAAACGCGATTTTACACTAACTAGGGGCTAGAAAATCGATTTTCTTGACTTGTTGAAAACTCAATATTCTTGATATATAGAGGCTTATTATGAGGTGATACATCCATTTATATGATTTTTAGGCAGTTTGAATGAAGTGAAGTAAACGCGATTTTTCACTCACTAGTGGCTAGAAAATCGAATTTCTTGACTTATTAAAAACTCAGTTATCTTGGTATATATAGGCTTATTATGACGTGAAACAACCTTTATTTGATTTTTTCGAAGTCTGAAACAACTAAAGTAAACGCGACTTTATCCTCACTAGGGGCTAGAAAATCGAATTTCTTGACTTTTTAAAAACTCAGTATTCTTGGGATATATAGGCTTATTATGGCCTGAAACAACCATTTATATGATTTTTTCGAAGTTTGAAAGAAGTGAAGTAAAGGCGATTTTACACTCACTAGTGGCTAGAAAATCGAATTTCTTACTTGTTGAAAACTCAATATTCTTGGTATATAGAGGCTTATTATGAGGTGATACATCCATTTATATGATTTTTCGGCAGTTTGAAAGAAGTGAAGTAAACGCGATTTTACACTCACTAGGGGCAAGAAAATCGATTTTCTTGACTTGTTAAAAACTCAATATTCTTGGTATATATAGGCTTATTATGACGTGAAACAACCATTTATATGATTTTTTCGAAGTCTGAAAGAACTAAAGTAAACGCGACTTTATACTCACTAGGGGCTAGAAAATCGAATTTCTTGACTTTTTAAAAACTCAGTATTCTTGGCATATATAGGCTTATTATGGCCTGAAACAACCATTTATATGATTTTTTCGAAGTTTGAAAGAAGTGAAGTAAAGGCGATTTTACACTCACTAGTGGCTAGAAAATCGAATTTCTTGACTTTTTGAAAACTGAGTATTTTTGGTGTACAAAAGCTTCTTATATGTTAATACATCGATTTATATAATTTTTAAGCAGTTTGAAAGAAGTGAAGTAAACGCGATTTTACACTCACAAGGGGCTAGAAAATCGAATTTCTTCTCTTTCTAAAAACTCAGTATTCTTGGTATATATGGGCTTATCTTGACGTGAAACAACCATTTATATGATTTTTTCGAAGTTTGAAAAAAGTAAAGTAAACGCGACTTTACACTCACTAGGGGCTAGATAATCGATTTTCTTGACTTGTTAAAAACTCAATATTCTTGGTATATAGAGGCTTATTATGAGGTGATACATCCATTTATATAATTTTTTAGCAGTTTGAAAGAAGTGAAGTAAACGCGATTTTACACTCACTAGGGGCAAGAAAATCGAATTTCATGACTTTTTAAAAACTCAGTATTCTTGGTATAAAGCTTATTATGACGTGAAACAACCATTTATGTGTTTTTTTCAAAGTTTGAAAGAAGTGAAGTAAACGCGATTTTACACTCAATAGAGCCTAGAAAATCGAATTTCTTGACTTTTTGAAAACTCAGTATTTTTGGTATATAGAGGCTTATTATGAGGTAATACATCAATTTATATGGTTTTTAAGCAGTTTGAAAGAAGTGGAGTAAACGCGATTTTACACTCACTAGTGGCTAGAAAATCGATTTTCTTGACTTTTTGAAATCTCAGTATTTTTGGTATATATAGGCTTATTATGAGGTGATACATCCATTTCTATGATTTTAAGCAGTTTGAAAGAAGTGAAGTAAACGCGATTTTACACTCACTAGGGGCTAGAAAATCGAATTTCTTGACTTTTTGAAAACTCAGTATTTTTGGTATATAGAGGCTTATTATAAGTTAACACATCGATTTATATGATTTTTTCGAAGTTTGAAAGATGTGAAGTAAACGCGATTTTACAATCACTATGGGCTAGAAAATCAATTTTCTTGACTTGTTGAAAAATCAATATTCTTGGTATATATAGCCTTATTATGAGGTGATACATCCATTTATATGATTTTTAAGCAGTTTGAAAGTAGTGAAGTAAACGCGATTTTACACTAACTAGGGGCTAGAAAATCGAATTTCTTCACTTTTTAAAAACTCAGTCTTCTTGGTATATATAGGCTTATTATGACGTGAAACAACCATTTATATGATTTTTTGGAAGATTGAAAGAAGTGAAGAAAACGCGATTTTACACTCACCAGGGGATAGAAAATCGATTTTCTTGACTTGTTAAAAACTGAATATTCTTGGTATATAGAGGCTTATTATAAGTTAATACATCGATTTATATGATTTTTAAGCAGTTTGAAAGAAGTGAAGTAAACGCGATTTTACACTCACTAGGGGCTAGAAAATCGAATTTCTTGACTTTTTAAAAACTAAGTATTCATGGGATATATAGGCTTATTATGGCGTGAAACAACCATTTATATGATTTTTTCAAAGTTTGAAAGAAGTGAAGTAAACGCGATTTTACACTCACTAGGGGCTAGAAAATCGATTTTCTTGACTTGTTGAAAACTCAATATTCTGGGTATATATAGGCTTATTATGAGGTGATACATCCATTTATATGATTTTTAAGCAGTTTGAAAGAAGTGAAGTAAACGCGATTTTACACTCACTAGGGGCTAGAAAATCGAATTTCTTCACTTTCTAAAAACTCAGTATTCTTGGTATATATGGGCTTATTTTGACGTGAAACAACCATTTATATGATTTTTTCAAGGTTTGAAATAAGTGAAGTAAACGCGATTTTACACTCACTAGGGGCTAGAAAATCAATTGTTTTGACTTGTTAAAAACTCAATATTCTTGGTATATAGAGGCTTATTATGAGGTGATACATCCATTTATATGATTTTTAGGCAGTTTGAAAGAAGTGAAGTAAACGCGATTTTACACTCACTAGTGGCTAGAAAATCGAATTTCTCGACTTATTAAAAACTCAGTTATCTTGGTATATATAGGCTTATTATGACGTGAAACAACCATTTATATGATTTTTTCGAAGTTTGAAAGAAGTAAAGTAAACGCGACTTTACACTCACAAGGGGATAGATAATCGATTTTCTTGATTTGTTAAAAACTCAATATTCTTGGTATATAGAGGCTTATTATAGAGGCTTATTTTTAAGCAGTTTGAAAGAAGTGAAGTAAACGCTATTTTACACTCACTAGGGGCAAGAAAATCGATTTTCTTGACTTTTTAAAAACTAAATATTCGTGGTATATAGAGGCTTATTATGAGGTGATACATCGATTAGATGACTTTTAAGCAGTTTGAAAGAAGTGAAGTAAACGCGATTTTACACTCACTAGGGGCTAGAAAATCAAATTTCTTGACTTTCTAAAAACTCAGTATTCTTGGGATATATACGCTTATTATGGCGTGAAACAACCAATTACATGATTTTTTCGAAGTTTGAAAGAAGTGAAGTAAACGCGATTTTACACTCACTAGGGGCTAGAAAATCGATTTTCTTGACTTGTTGAAAACTCAATATTCTTGGTATATAGAGGCTTATTATGAGGTGATACATCCATTTATATGATTTTTAGGCAGTTTGAAAGAAGTGAAGTAAACGCGATTTTACACTCACTAGGGGCTAGAAAATCGAATTTCTTGACTTATTAAAAACTCAGTTATCTTGGTATATATAGGCTTATTATGACGTGAAACAACCATTTATATGATTTTTTCGAAGTTTGAAAGAACTAAAGTAAACGCGACTTTACACTCACAAGGGGCTAGAAAATCGAATTTCTTGACTTTTTAAAAACTCAGTATTCTTGGGATATATAGGCTTACTAGGAGGTGATACATCCATTTATATGATTTTAAGCAGTTTGAAAGAAGTGAAGTAAACGCGATTTTACACTCACTGGGGGCTAGAAAATCGATTTTCTTGTCTTGTTAAAAACTCAATATTTTTGGTACATAGGGGCTTATTATGAGGTGATACATCCAGTTATATGATTTTTGAGCAGTTTGAAAGAAGTGAAGTAAACGCGATTTTACACCCACTAGGAGCTAGAAAATCGAATTTCTTGACTTTTTAAAAACTCAGTATTCTTGGTATATATAGGCTTATTATGACGTGAAACAACCATTTATATTTTTTTTTCGAAGTTTGAAAGAAGTGAAGTAAACGCGATTTTACACTCAATAGAGGCTAGAAAATCGAATTTCTTGACTATTTGAAAACTCAGTATTTTTGGTATATAGAGGCTTATTATGAGGTAATACATCACTTTATATGATTTTTAAGCAGTTTGAAAGAAGTGAAGTAAACGCGATTTTACTCTCACTAGTGGCTAGAAAATCGATTTTCTTGACTTTTTGAAAACTCAGTATTTTTGGTATATATAGGCTTATTATGAGGTGATACATCCATTTATATGATTTTTAAGCAGTTTGAAAGAAGTGAAGTAAACGCCATTTTACACTTACTAGTGGCTAGAAAATCGAATATCTTGACTTTTTAAAAACTCAGTTTTCTTGTTATATATAGGCTTATTATGACGTGAAACAAGCATTTATATGATTTTTTCTAGTTTGAAAGAAGTGAAGTAAACGCGATTTTACACTCACTAGGGGCTAGAAAATCAATTGTTTTGACTTGTTAAAACCACAATATTCTTGGTATATTCAGGCTTATTATGAGGTGATACATCCATTTATATGATTTTTAGGCAGTTTGAAAGAAGTGAAGTAAACGCGATTTTACACTCACTAGTGGCTAGAAAATCGAATTTCTTGACTTATTAAAAACTCAGTTATCTTGGTATATATAGGCTTATTATGACGTGAAACAACCATTTATATGATTTTTTCGAAGTTTGAAAGAAGTAAAGTAAACGCGACTTTACACTCACTAGGGGCTAGATAATCGATTTTCTTGACTTGTTAAAAACTCAATATTCTTGGTATATAAAGGCTTATTATGAGGTGATACATCGATTAGATGACTTTTAAGCAGTTTGAAAGAAGTGAAGTAAACGCGATTTTACACTCACTAGGGGCTAGAAAATCAAATTTCTTGACTTTTTAAAAACTCAGTATTCTTGGGATATATAGGCTTATTATGGCGTGAAACAACCATTTATATGATTTTTTCGAAGTTTGAAAGAAGTGAAGTAAACGCGATTTTACACTCACTAGGGGCTAGAAAATCGATTTGCTTGACTTGTTGAAAACTCAATATTTTTGGTATATAGAGGCTTATTATGAGGTGATACATCCATTTATATGATTTTTAGGCAGTTTGAAAGAAGTGAAGTAAACGCGATTTTACACTCACTAGTGGCTAGAAAATCGAATTCCTTGACTTATTAAAAACTCAGTTATCCTGGTATATATAGGCTTATTATGACGTGAAACAACCATTTATATGATTTTTTCGAAGTTTGAAAGAACTAAAGTGAACGCGACTTTACACTCACAAGGGGCTAGAAAATCGAATTTCTTGACTTTTTAAAAACTCAGTCTTCTTGGTATATATAGGCTTATTATGACGTGAAACAACCCTTTATATGATTTTTTGGAAGATTGAAAGAAGTGAAGAAAACGCGATTTTACACTCACCAGGGGATAGAAAACCGATTTTCTTGTCTTGTTAAAAACTGAATATTCTTGGTATATAGAGGCTTATTATAAGTTAATACATTGATTTATATGATTTTTAAGCAGTTTGAAAGAAGTGAAGTAAACGCGATTTTACACTCACTAGGGGCTAGAAAATCGAATTTCTTGACTTTTTAAAAACTCAGTATTCTTGGGATATATAGGCTTATTATGGCGTGAAACAACCATTTATATGATTTTTTCGAAGTTTGAAAGAAGTGAAGTAAACGCGATTTTACACTCACTAGGGGCTAGAAAATCGATTTTCTTGACTTGTTGAAAACTCAATATTCTGGGTATATATAGGCTTATTATGAGGTGATACATCCATTTATATGATTTTTAAGCAGTTTGAAAGAAGTGAAGTAAACGCGATTTTACACTCACTAGGGGCTAGAAAATCGAATTTCTTCACTTTCTAAAAACTCAGTATTCTTGGTATATATGGGCTTATTTTGACGTGAAACAACCATTTATATGATTTTTTCAAGGTTTGAAACAAGTGAAGTAAACGCGATTTTACACTCACTAGGGGCTAGAAAATCAATTGTTTTGACTTGTTAAAAACTCAATATTCTTGGTATATAGAGGCTTATTATGAGGTGATACATCCATTTATATGATTTTTAGGCAGTTTGAAAGAAGTGAAGTAAACGCGATTTTACACTCACTAGTGGCTAGAAAATCGAATTTCTCGACTTATTAAAAACTCAGTTATCTTGGTATATATAGGCTTATTATGACGTGAAACAACCATTTATATGATTTTTTCGAAGTTTGAAAGAAGTAAAGTAAACGCGACTTTACACTCACTATGGGATAGATAATCGATTTTCTTGATTTGTTAAAAACTCAATATTTTTGGTATATAGAGGCTTATTATAGAGGCTTATTTTTAAGCAGTTTGAAAGAAGTGAAGTAAACGCGATTTTACACTCACTAGGGGCAAGAAAATCGATTTTCTTGACTTGTTAAAAACTCAATATTCGTGGTATATAGAGGCTTATTATGAGGTGATACATCGATTAGATGACTTTTAAGCAGTTTGAAAGAAGTGAAGTAAACGCGATTTTACACTCACTAGGGGCTAGAAAATCAAATTTCTTGACTTTTTAAAAACTCAGTATTCTTGGGATATATACGCTTATTATGGCGTGAAACAACCATTTACATGATTTTTTCGAAGTTTGAAAGAAGTGAAGTAAACGCGATTTTACACTCACTAGGGGCTAGAAAATCGATTTTCTTGACTTGTTGAAAACTCAATATTCTTGGTATATAGAGGCTTATTATGAGGTGATACATCCATTTATATGATTTTTAGGCAGTTTGAAAGAAGTGAAGTAAACGCGATTTTACACTCACTAGGGGCTAGAAAATCGAATTTCTTGACTTATTAAAAACTCAGTTATCTTGGTATATATAGGCTTATTATGACGTGAAACAACCATTTATATGATTTTTTCGAAGTTTGAAAGAACTAAAGTAAACGCGACTTTACACTCACAAGTGGCTAGAAAATCGAATTTCTTGACTTTTTAAAAACTCAGTATTCTTGGGATATATAGGCTTATTATGGCCTGAAACAACCATTTATATGATTTTTTCGAAGTTTTAAAGAAGTGAAGTAAAGGCGATTTTACACTCACTAGTGGCTAGAAAATCGAATTTCTTGACTTTTTGAAAACTGAGTAATTTTGGTGTACAAAAGCTTCTTATATGTTAATACATCGATTTATATAATTTTTAAGCAGTTTGAAAGAAGTGAAGTAAACGCGATTTTACACTCACAAGGGGCTAGAAAATCGAATTTCTTCACTTTCTAAAAACTCAGTATTCTTGGTATATATGGGCTTATTATGACGTGAAACAACCATTTATATGATTTTTAAGCAGTTTGAAAGAAGTGAAGTAAACGCGATTTTACACTCACTACTGGTTAGAAAATCGAATTGCTTGAAGTTTTAAAAACTCAGTATTCACTGTATATATAGGCTTATTATGACGTGAAACAACCATTTATATGATTTTTTCGAAGTTTAAAAGAAGTAAATAAACGCGATTTTACACTCACTGGGGGCTAGAAAATCGATTTTCTTGACTTGTTAAAAACTCAATATTTTTGGTACATAGGGGCTTATTATGAGGTGATACATCCAGTTATATGATTTTTGAGCAGTTTGAAAGAAGTGAAGTAAACGCGATTTTACACCCACTAGGAGCTAGAAAATCGAATTTCTTGACTTTTTAAAAACTCAGTATTCTTGGTATATATTGGCTTATTATGATGTGAAACAACCATTTATATGTTTTTTTCGAAGTTTGAAAGAAGTGAAGTAAACGCGATTTTACACTCAATAGAGGCTAGAAAATCGAATTTCTTGACTTTTTGAAAACTCAGTATTTTGGTATATAGAGGCTTATTATGAGGTAATACATCACTTTATATGATTTTTAAGCAGTTTGAAAGAAGTGAAGTAGTCGCGATTTTACACTCACTAGTGGCTAGAAAATCGATTTTCTTGACTTTTTGAAAACTCAGTATTTTTGGTATATATAGGCTTATTATGAGGTGATACATCCATTTATATGATTTTTAAGCAGTTTGAAAGAAGTGAAGTAAACGCCATTTTACACTTACTAGTGGCTAGAAAATCGAATTTCTTGACTTTTTAAAAACTCAGTTTTCTTGGTATATATAGGCTTATTATGACGTGAAACAAGCATTTATATGATTTTATCTAGTTTGAAAGAAGTGAAGTAAACGCGATTTTACACTCACTAGGGGCTAGAAAATCAATTGTTTTGACTTGTTAAAACCACAATATTCTTGGTATATAGAGGCTTATTATGAGGTGATACATCCATTTATATAATTTTTAAGCAGTTTGAAAGAAGTGAAGTAAACGCGATTTTACACTCACTAGGGGCAAGAAAATCGATTTTCTTGACTTGTTAAAAACACAATATTCTTGGTATATAAAGGCTTATTATGAGGTGATACATCGATTAGATGACTTTTAAGCAGTTTGAAAGAAGTGAAGTAAACGCGATTTTACACTCACTAGGGGCTAGAAAATCAAATTTCTTGACTTTTTAAAAACTCAGTATTCTTGGGATATATAGGCTTATTATGGCCTGAAACAACCATTTATATGATTTTTTCGAAGTTTGAAAAAAGTGAAGTAAAGGCGATTTTACACTCCCTAGTGGCTTGAAAATCGAATTTCTTGACTTTTTGAAAACTCAGTATTCTTGGTATATAGAGGCTTACTAGGAGGTGATACATCCATTTATATGATTTTTAGGCAGTTTGAAAGAAGTGAAGTAAACGCGATTTTACACTCACTAGTGGCTAGAAAATCGAATTCCTTGACTTATTAAAAACTCAGTTATCTTGGTATATATAGGCTTATTATGACGTGAAACAACCATTTATATGATTTTTTCGAAGTTTGAAAGAACTAAAGTGAACGCGACTTTACACTCACAAGGGGCTAGAAAATCGAATTTCTTAACTTTTTAAAAACTCAGTCTTCTTGGTATATATAGGCTTATTATGACGTGAAACAACCATTTATATGATTTTTTGCAAGATTGAAAGAAGTGAAGAAAACGCGATTTTACACTCACCAGGGGATAGAAAATCGATTTTCTTGACTTGTTAAAAACTGAATATTCTTGGTATATATAGGCTTATTATGAGGTGATACATCCATTTATATTATTTTTAAGCAGTTTGAAAGAAGTGAAGTAAACGCGATTTTACACTCACTAGGGGCTAGAAAATCGAATTTCTTCACTTTCTAAAAACTCAGTATTCTTGGTATATATGGGCTTATTTTGACGTGAAACAACCATTTATATGATTTTTTCAAGGTTTGAAAGAAGTGAAGTAAACGCGATTTTACACTCACTAGGGGCTAGAAAATCAATTGTTTTGACTTGTTAAAAACTCAATATTCTTGGTATATAGAGGCTTATTATGAGGTGATACATCCATTTATATGATTTTTAGGCAGTTTGAAAGAAGTGAAGTAAACGCGATTTTACACTCACTAGTGGCTAGAAAATCGAATTTCTCGACTTATTAAAAACTCAGTTATCTTGGTATATATAGGCTTATTATGACGTGAAACAACCATTTATATGATTTTTTCGAAGTTTGAAAGAAGTAAAGTAAACGCGACTTTACACTCACTAGGGGATAGATAATCGATTTTCTTGATTTGTTAAAAACTCAATATTCTTGGTATATAGAGGCTTATTATAGAGGCTTATTTTTAAGCAGTTTGAAAGAAGTGAAGTAAACGCGATTTTACACTCACTAGGGGCAAGAAAATCGATTTTCTTGACTTGTTAAAAACTCAATATTCGTGGTATATAGAGGCTTATTATGAGGTGATACATCGATTAGATGACTTTTAAGCAGTTTGAAAGAAGTGCAGTAAACGCGATTTTACACTCACTAGGGGCTAGAAAATCAAATTTCTTGACTTTTTAAAAACTCAGTATTCTTGGGATATATACGCTTATTATGGCGTGAAACAACCATTTACATGATTTTTTCGAAGTTTGAAAGAAGTGAAGTAAACGCGATTTTACACTCACTAGGGGCTAGAAAATCGATTTTCTTGACTTGTTGAAAACTCAATATTCTTGGTATATAGAGGCTTATTATGAGGTGATACATCCATTTATATGATTTTTAGGCAGTTTGAAAGAAGTGAAGTAAACGCGATTTTACACTCACTAGGGGCTAGAAAATCGAATTTCTTGACTTATTAAAAACTCAGTTATCTTGGTATATATAGGCTTATTATGACGTGAAACAACCATTTATATGATTTTTTCGAAGTTTGAAAGAACTAAAGTAAACGCGACTTTACACTCACAAGTGGCTAGAAAATCGAATTTCTTGACTTTTTAAAAACTCAGTATTCTTGGGATATATAGGCTTATTATGGCCTGAAACAACCATTTATATGATTTTTTCGAAGTTTTAAAGAAGTGAAGTAAAGGGGATTTTACACTCACTAGTGGCTAGAAAATCGAATTTCTTGACTTTTTGAAAACTGAGTAATTTTGGTGTACAAAAGCTTCTTATATGTTAATACATCGATTTATATAATTTTTAAGCAGTTTGAAAGAAGTGAAGTAAACGCGATTTTACACTCACAAGGGGCTAGAAAATCGAATTTCTTCACTTTCTAAAAACTCAGTATTCTTGGTATATATGGGCTTATTATGACGTGAAACAACCATTTATATGATTTTTTCGAAGTTTAAAAGAAGTAAATAAACGCGATTTTACTCTCACTGGGGGCTAGAAAATCGATTTTCTTGACTTGTTAAAAACTCAATATTTTTGGTACATAGGGGCTTATTATGAGGTGATACATCCAGTTATATGATTTTTGAGCAGTTTGAAAGAAGTGAAGTAAACGCGATTTTACACCCACTAGGAGCTAGAAAATCGAATTTCTTGACTTTTTAAAAACTCAGTATTCTTGGTATATATAGGCTTATTATGACGTGAAACAACCTTTTATATGTTTTTTTCGAAGTTTGAAAGAAGTGAAGTAAACGCGATTTTACACTCAATAGAGGCTAGAAAATCGAATTTCTTGACTTTTTGAAAACTCAGTATTTTTGGTATATAGAGGCTTATTATGAGGTAATACATCACTTTATATTATTTTTAAGCAGTTTGAAAGAAGTGAAGTAATCGCGATTTTACACTCACTAGTGGCTAGAAAATCGACTTTCTTGACTTTTTGAAAACTCAGTCTTCTTGGTATATATAGGCTTATTATGACGTGAAACAAGCATTTATATGATTTTATCTAGTTTGAAAGAAGTGAAGTAAACGCGATTTTACACTCACTAGGGGCTAGAAAATCAATTGTTTTGACTTGTTAAAACCACAATATTCTTGGTATATAGAGGCTTATTATGAGGTGATACATCCATTTATATAATTTTTAAGCAGTTTGAAAGAAGTGAAGTAAACGCGATTTTACACTCACTAGGGGCAAGAAAATCGATTTTCTTGACTTGTTAAAAACACAATATTCTTGGTATATAAAGGCTTATTATGAGGTGATACATCGATTAGATGACTTTTAAGCAGTTTGAAAGAAGTGAAGTAAACGCGATTTTACACTCACTAGGGGCTAGAAAATCAAATTTCTTGACTTTTTAAAAACTCAGTATTCTTGGGATATATAGGCTTATTATGGCCTGAAACAACCATTTATATGATTTTTTCGAAGTTTGAAAAAAGTGAAGTAAAGGCGATTTTACACTCCCTAGTGGCTTGAAAATCGAATTTCTTGACTTTTTGAAAACTCAGTATTCTTGGTATATAGAGGCTTACTAGGAGGTGATACATCCATTTATATGATTTTTAAGCAGTTTGAAAGAAGTGAAGTAAACGCGATTTTACACTCACTAGGGGCTAGAAAATCGAATTTCTTCACTTTCTAAAAACTCAGTATTCTTGGTATATATGGGCTTATTATGACGTGAAACAACCATTTATATGATTTTTAAGCAGTTTGAAAGAAGTGAAGTAAACGCGATTTTACACTCACTAGTGGCTAGAAAATCGAATTGCTTGAGTTTTTAAAAACTCAGTATTCTTGGTATATATAGGCTTATTATGACGTGAAACAACCAATTATGTGTTTTTTTCGAAGTTTGAAAGAAGTGAAGTAAACGCGATTTTACACTCAATAGAGGCTAGAAAATCGAATTTCTTGACTTTTTGAAAACTCAGTATTTTTGGTATATAGAGGCTTATTATGAGGTAATACAACACTTTATATGATTTTTAAGCAGTTTGAAAGAAGTGAAGTAATCGCGATTTTACACTCACTAGTGGCTAGAAAATCGATTTTCTTGACTTTTTGAAAACTCAGTATTTTTGGTATATATAGGCTTATTATGAGGTGATACATCCATTTCCATGATTTTAAGCAGTTTGAAAGAAGTGAAGTAAACGCGATTTTACACTCACTAGGGGCTAGAAAATCAATTGTTTTGACTTGTTAAAACCACAATATTCTTGGTATATACAGGCTTATTATGAGGTGATACATCAATTTATATAATTTTTAAGCAGTTTGAAAGAAGTGAAGTAAACGCGATTTTACACTCACTAGGGGCAAGAAAATCGATTTTCTTGACTTGTTAAAAACACAATATTCTTGGTATATAAAGGCTTATTATGAGGTGATACATCGATTAGATGACTTTTAAGCAGTTTGAAAGAAGTGAAGTAAACGCGATTTTACACTCACTAGTGGCTAGAAAATCGAATTGCTTGACTTTTTAAAAACTCAGTATTCTTGGTATATATAGGCTTATTATGACGTGAAACAACCATTTATATGATTTTTAAGCAGTTTGAAAGAAGTGAAGTAAACGCGATTTTACACTCACTAGTGGCTAGAAAATCGAATTGCTTGACTTTTTAAAAACTCAGTATTCTTGGTATATATAGGCTTATTATGACGTGAAACAACCATTTATATGATTTTTTCGAAGTTTAAAAGAAGTAAAGTAAACGCGATTTTGCACTCACTGGGGGCTAGAAAATCGATTTTCTTGACTTGTTAAAAACTCAATATTTTTGGTACATAGGGGCTTATTATGAGGTGATACATCCAGTTATATGATTTTTGAGCAGTTTGAAAGAAGTGAAGTAAACGCGATTTTACACCCACTAGGAGCTAGGAAATCGAATTTCTTGACTTTTTAAAAACTCAGTATTCTTGGTATATATAGGCTTATTATGACGTGAAACAACCATTTATATTTTTTTTCGAAGTTTGAAAGAAGTGAAGAAAACGCGATTTTACACTCAATAGAGGCTAGAAAATCGAATTTCTTGACTTTTTGAAAACTCAGTATTTTTGGTATATAAAGACTTATTATGAGGTAATACATCACTTTATATGATTTTTAAGCAGTTTGAAAGAAGTGAAGTAAACGAGATTTTACACTCACTAGTGGCTAGAAAATCGATTTTCTTGACTTTTTGAAAACTCAGTATTTTTGGTATATATAGGCTTATTATGAGGTGATACATCCATTTATATGATTTTTAAGCAGTTTGAAAGAAGTGAAGTAAACGAGATTTTACACTTACTAGTGGCTAGAAAATCGAATTTCTTGACTTTTTAAAAACTCAGTTTTCTTGGTATATATAGGCTTATTATGACGTGAAACAAGCATTTATATGATTTTTTCTAGTTTGAAAGAAGTGAAGTAAACGCGATTTTACACTCACTAGGGGCTAGAAAATCAATTGTTTTGACTTGTTAAAACCACAATATTCTTGGTATATACAGGCTTATTATGAGGTGATACATCCATTTATATGATTTTTAGGCAGTTTGAAAGAAGTGAAGTAAACGCGATTTTACACTCACTAGTGGCTAGAAAATCGAATTTCTTGACTTATTAAAAACTCAGTTATCTTGGTATATATAGGCTTATTATGACGTGAAGCAAACATTTATATGATTTTTTCGAAGTTTGAAAGAAGTAAAGTAAACGCGACTTTACACTCACTAGGGGCTAGATAATCGATTTTCTTGACTTGTTAAAAACTCAATATTCTTGGTATATAGAGGCTTATTATGAGGTGATACATCCATTTATATAATTTTTAGGCAGTTTGAAAGAAGTGAAGTAAACGCGATTTTACACTCACTAGGGGCAAGAAAATCGATTTTCTTGACTTGTTAAAAACTCAATATTCTTGCTATATAAAGGCTTATTATGAGGTGATACATCGATTAGATGACTTTTAAGCAGTTTGAAAGAAGTGAAGTAAACGCGATTTTACACTCACAAGGGGCTAGAAAATCAAATTTCTTGACTTTTTAAAAACTCAGTGTTCTTGGGATATATAGGCTTATTATGGCGTGAAACAACCATTTATATGATTTTTTCGAAGTTTGAAAGAAGTGAAGTAAACGCGATTTTACACTAACTAGGGGCTAGAAAATCGATTTGCTTGACTTGTTGAAAACTCAATATTCTTGGTATATAGAGGCTTATTATGAGGTGATACATGCATTTATATGATTTTTAGGCAGTTTGAAAGAAGTGAAGTAAACGCGATTTTACACTCACTAGTGGCTAGAAAATCGAATTCCTTGACTTATTAAAAACTCAGTTATCTTGGTATATATAGGCTTATTATGACGTGAAACAACCATTTATATGATTTTTTCGAAGTTTGAAAGAACTAAAGTGAACGCGACTTTACACTCACAAGGGGCTAGAAAATCGAATTTCTTGACTTTTTAAAAACTCAGTATTCTTGGGATATATAGGCTTATTATGGCCTGAAACAACCATTTATATGATTTTTTCGAAGTTTGAAAAAAGTGAAGTAAAGGCGATTTTACACTCCCTAGTGGCTAGAAAATCGAATTTCTTGACTTTTTGAAAACTCAGTATTCTTGGTATATAGAGGCTTACTAGGAGGTGATACATCCATTTATATGATTTTTAAGCAGTTTGAAAGAAGTGAAGTAAACGCGATTTTACACTCACTAGGGGCTAGAAAATCGAATTTCTTCACTTTCTAAAAACTCAGTATTCTTGGTATATATGGGCTTATTATGACGTGAAACAACCATTTATATGATTTTTAAGCAGTTTGAAAGAAGTGAAGTAAACGCGATTTTACACCCACTAGGAGCTAGAAAATCGAATTTCTTGACTTTTTAAAAACTCAGTATTCTTGGTATATATAGACTTATTATGACGTGAAACAACCATTTATATGATTTTTTCGAAGTTTAAAAGAAGTAAAGTAAACGCGATTTTACACTCACTGGGGGCTAGAAAATCGATTTTCTTGACTTGTTAAAAACTCAATATTTTTGGTACATAGAGGCTTATTATGAGGTAATACAACACTTTATATGATTTTTAAGCAGTTTGAAAGAAGTGAAGTAAACGCGATTTTACACTCACTAGGGGCAAGAAAATCGATTTTCTTGACTTGTTAAAAACTCAACATTCTTGGTATATAAACGCATATTATGAGGTGATACATCGATTAGATGACTTTTAAGCAGTTTGAAAGAAGTGAAGTAAACGCGATTTTACACTCACTAGTGGCTAGAAAATCGAATTGCTTGACTTTTTAAAAACTCAGTATTTTTGGTATATATAGGCTTATTATGACGTGAAACAACCATTTATATGATTTTTTCGAAGTTTAAAAGAAGTAAAGTAAACGCGATTTTACACTCACTGGGGGCTAGAAAATCGATTTTCTTGACTTTTTAAAAACTCAGTTTTCTTGGTATATATAGGCTTATTATGACGTGAAACAAGCATTTATATGATTTTTTCTAGTTTGAAAGAAGTGAAGTAAACGCGATTTTACACTCACTAGTGGCTAGAAAATCGAATTTCTTGACTTATTAAAAACTCAGTTAACTTGGTATATATAGGCTTATTATGACGTGAAACAACCATTTATATGATTTTTTCGAAGTTTGAAAGAAGTAAAGTAAACGCGACTTTACACTCATTAGGGGCTAGATAATCGATTTTCTTGACTTGTTAAAAACTCAATATTCTTGGTATATAGAGGCTTATTATGAGGTGATACATCCATTTATATTATTTTTAAGCAGTTTGAAAGTAGTGAAGTAAACGCGATTTTCCACTAACTAGGGGCTAGAAAATCGAATTTCTTGACTTTTTAAAAACTCAGTATTCTTGGGATATATAGGCTTATTATGGCCTGAAACAACCATTTATATGATTTTTTCGAAGTTTTAAAGAAGTGAAGTAAAGGCGATTTTACACTCACTAGTGGCTAGAAAATCGAATTTCTTGACTTTTTGAAAGCTGAGTAATTTTGGTGTACAAAAGCTTCTTATATGTTAATACATCGATTTATATAATTTTTAAGCAGTTTGAAAGAAGTGAAGTAAACGCGATTTTACACTCACAAGGGGCTAGAAAATCGAATTTCTTCACTTTCTAAAAACTCAGTATTCTTGGTATATATGGGCTTATTATGACGTGAAACAACCATTTATATGATTTTTAAGCAGTTTGAAAGAAGTGAAGTAAACGCGATTTTACACTCACTACTGGCTAGAAAATCGAATTGCTTGAAGTTTTAAAAACTCAGTATTCTCTGTATATATAGGCTTATTATGACGTGAAACAACCATTTATATGATTTTTTCGAAGTTTAAAAGAAGTAAATAAACGCGATTTTACACTCACTGGGGGCTAGAAAATCGATTTTCTTGACTTGTTAAAAACTCAATATTTTTGGTACATAGGGGCTTATTATGAGGTGATACATCCATTAGATGACTTTTAAGCAATTTGAAAGAAGTGAAGTAAACGCGGTTTTACATCACTAGGGTCTAGAAAATCGATTTTCTTGACTTGTTTTAAACTCAATATTCTTGGTATATAGAGGCTTATTATGAGGTGATACATCCATTAGATGACTTTTAAGCAGTTTGAAAGAAGTGAAGTAAACGCGATTTTACACTCACTAGGGGCTAGAAAATCGATTTTCTTGACTTGTTGAAAACTCAATATTCTTGGGATATAGAGGCTTATTATGAGGTGTTACATCCATTTATATGATTTTTAGGCAGTTTGAAAGAAGTGAAGTAAACGCGATTTTACACTCACTAGGGGCTAGAAAATCGATTTTCTTAACTTGTTGAAAACTCAATATTCTGGGTATATATAGGCTTATTATGACGTGATACATCCATTTATATGATTTTTAAGCAGTTTGAAAGAAGTGAAGTAAACGCGATTTTACACTCACTAGGGGCTAGAAAATCGAATTTCTTCACTTTCTAAAAACTCAGTATTCTTGGTATATATGGGCTTATTTTGACCTGAAACAACCATTTATATGATTTTTTCGAGGTTTGAAAGAAGTGAAGTAAACGCGATTTTACACTCACTAGGGGCTAGAAAATCAATTGTTTTGACTTGTTAAAAACTTAATATTCTTGGTATATAGAGGCTTATTATGAGGTGATACATCCATTTATATGATTTTTAGGCAGTATGAAAGAAGTGAAGTAAACGCGATTTTACACTCACTACTGGCTAGAAAATCGAATTGCTTGAATTTTTAAAAACTCAGTATTCTCTGTATATATAGGCTTATTATGACGTGAAACAACCATTTATATGATTTTTTCGAAGTTTAAAAGAAGTAAATAAACGCGATTTTACACTCACTGGGGGCTAGAAAATCGATTTTCTTGACTTGTTAAAAACTCAATATTTTTGGTACATAGGGGCTTATTATGAGGTGATACATCCATTAGATGACTTTTAAGCAGTTTGAAAGAAGTGAAGTAAACGCGGTTTTACATCACTAGGGTCTAGAAAATCGATTTTCTTGACTTGTTATAAACTCAATATTCTTGGTATATAGAGGCTTATTATGAGGTGATACATCCATTAGATGACTTTTAAGCAGTTTGAAAGAAGTGAAGTAAACGCGATTTTACACTCACTAGGGGCTAGAAAATCGATTTTCTTGACTTGTTGAAAACTCAATATTCTGGGTATATATAGGCTTATTATTTGGTGATACATCCATTTATATGATTTTTAAGCAGTTTGAGAGAAGTGAAGTAAACGCGATTTTACACTCACTAGGGGCTAGAAAATCGAATTTCTTCACTTTCTAAAAACTCAGTATTCTTGGTATATATGGGCTTATTTTGACCTGAAACAACCATTTATATGATTTTTTCGAGGTTTGAAAGAAGTGAAGTAAACGCGATTTTACACTCACTAGGGGCTAGAAAATCAATTCTTTTGACTTGTTAAAAACTTAATATTCTTGGTATATAGAGGCTTATTATGAGGTGATACATCCATTTATTTGATTTTTAGGCAGTTTGAAAGAAGTGAAGTAAACGCGATTTTACACTCACTAGTGGTTAGAAAATAGAATTTCTTGACTTATTAAAAACTCAGTTATCTTGGTATATATAGGCTTATTATGACGTGAAACAACCATTTATAAGATTTTTTCGAAGTTTGAAAGAAGTAAAGTAAACGCGACTTTACACTCACTAGGGGCTAGATAATCGATTTTCTTGACTTGTTAAAAACTCAATATTCTTGGTATATAGAGGCTTATTATGAGGAGATACATCCATTTATATAATTTTTAAGCAGTTTGAAAGAAGTGAAGTAAACGCGATTTTACACTCACTAGGGGCAAGAAAATTGAATTTCATGACTTTTTAAAAACTCAGTATTCTTGGTATATAGAGGCTTATTATGAGGTAATACATCAATTTATATGGTTTTTAAGCAGTTTGAAAGAAGCGAAGTAAACGCGATTTTACACTCACTAGTGGCTAGAAAATCGATTTTCTTGACTTTTTGAAATCTCAGTATTTTTGGTATATATAGGCTTAATATGAGGTGATACATCCATTTCTATGATTTTAAGCAGTTTGAAAGAAGTGAAGTAATCGCGATTTTACACACACTAGGGGCTAGAAAATCGAATTTCTTGACTTTTTGAAAACTGAGTATTTTTGGTATACAAAAGCTTATTATAAGTTAATTCATCGATTTATATGATTTTTAAGCAGTTTGAAAGAAGTGAAGTAAACGCGATTTTACCCTCACTAGGGGCTAGAAAATCGAATTTCTTCACTTTCTAAAAACTCAGTATTCTTGGTATATATGGGCTTATTATGACGTGAAACAACCATTTATATGATTTTTAGGCAGTTTGAAAGAAGTGAAGAAAACGCGATTTTACACTCACTAGTGGCTAGAAAATCGAATTGCTTTACTTTTTAAAAACTCAGTATTCTCGGTATATATAGGCTTATTATGACGTGAAACAACCATTTATATGATTTTTTCGAAGTTTAAAAGAAGTAAAGTAAACGCGATTTTACACTCACTGGGGGCTAGAAAATCGATTTTCTTGACTTTTTAAAAACTCAATATTTTTGGTACATAGGGGCTTATTATGTGGTGATACATCCATTAGATGACTTTTAAGCAGTTTGAAAGAAGTGAAGTAAACGCGATTTTACATCACTAGGGGCTAGAAAATCGAATTTCTTCGCTTTCTAAAAACTCAGTATTCTTGGTATATATGGGCCTATTATGACGTGAAACAACCATTTATATGATTTTTAAGCAGTTTGAAAGAAGTGAAGTAAACGCGATTTTACACTCACTACTGGCTAGAAAATCGAATTGCTTGAATTTTTAAAAACTCAGTATTCTCTGTATATATAGGCTTATTATGACGTGAAACAACCATTTATATGATTTTTTCGAAGTTTAAAAGAAGTAAATAAACGCGATTTTACACTCACTGGGGGCTAGAAAATCGATTTTCTTGACTTTTTAAGAACTCAATATTTTTGGTACATAGGGGCTTATTATGAGGTGATACATCCATTAGATGACTTTTAAGCAGTTTGAAAGAAGTGAAGTAAACGCGATTTTACATCACTAGGGGCTAGAAAATCGAATTTCTTCGCTTTTTGAAATCTCAGTATTTTTGGTATATATAGGCTTATTATGAGGTGATTCATCCATTTCTATGATTTTAAGCAGTTTGAAAGAAGTGAAGTAAACGCGATTTTACACTCACTAGGGGCTAGAAAATCGAATTTCTTCACTTTCTAAAAACTCAGTATTCTTGGTATATATGGGCTTATTATGACGTGAAACAACCATTTATATGATTTTTAAGCAGTTTGAAAGAAGTGAAGAAAACGCGATTTTACACTCACTAGTGGCTAGAAAATCGAATTGCTCTACTTTTTAAAAACTCAGTATTCTCGGTATATATAGGCTTATTATGACGTGAAACAACCATTTATATGATTTTTTCGAAGTTTAAAAGAAGTAAAGTAAACGCGATTTTACACTCACTGGGGGCTAGAAAATCGATTTTCTTGACTTTTTAAGAACTCAATATTTTTGGTACATAGGGGCTTATTATGAGGTGATACATCCATTAGATGACTTTTAAGCAGTTTGAAAGAAGTGAAGTAAACGCGATTTTACATCACTAGGGGCTAGAAAATCGAATTTCTTCGCTTTTTAAAAACTCAGTATTCTTGGTATATATAGGCTTATTATGACGTGAAACAACCATTTATATGATTTTTTCGAAGTTTAAAAGAAGTAAAGTAAACGCGATTTTACACTCACTGGGGGCTAGAAAATCGATTTTCTTGACTTTTTAAAAACTCAATATTTTTGGTACATAGGGGCTTATTATGTGGTGATACATCCATTAGATGACTTTTAAGCAGTTTGAAAGAAGTGAAGTAAACGCGATTTTACATCACTAGGGGCTAGAAAATCGAATTTCTTCGCTTTCTAAAAACTCAGTATTCTTGGTATATATGGGCCTATTATGACGTGAAACAACCATTTATATGATTTTTAAGCAGTTTGAAAGAAGTGAAGTAAACGGATTTTACACTCACTACTGGCTAGAAAATCGAATTGCTTGAATTTTTAAAAACTCAGTATTCTCTGTATATATAGGCTTATTATGACGTGAAACAACCATTCATATGATTTTTTCGAAGTTTAAAAGAAGTAAATAAACGCGATTTTACACTCACTGGGGGCTAGAAAATCGATTTTCTTGACTTGTTAAAAACTCAATATTTTTGGTACATAGGGACTTATTATGAGGTGATACATCCATTAGATGACTTTTAAGCAGTTTGAAAGAAGTGAATTAAACGCGGTTTTACATCACTAGGGTCTAGAAAATCGATTTTCTTGACTTGTTATAAACTCAATATTCTTGGTATATAAAGGCTTATTATGAGGTGATACATCCATTAGATGACTTTTAAGCAGTTTGAAAGAAGTGAAGTAAACGCGATTTTACACTCACTAGGGGCTAGAAAATCGATTTTCTTGACTTGTTGAAAACTCAATATTCTTGGTATA
Source organism: Deroplatys truncata (assembly GCA_030765065.1). Taxonomy (NCBI): domain Eukaryota; kingdom Metazoa; phylum Arthropoda; class Insecta; order Mantodea; family Mantidae; genus Deroplatys; species Deroplatys truncata. The sequence continues at coordinate 28,838 of JAUKNL010000163.1, read as the reverse complement.
TAGAGGCTTATTATGAGGTGATACATCCATTTATATGATTTTTAGGCAGTTTGAAAGAAGTGAAGTAAACGCGATTTTACACTCACTAGGGGCTAGAAAATCGATTTTATTGACTTGTTGAAAACTCAATATTCTGGGTATATATAGGCTTATTATGAGGTGATAATCCATTTATATGATTTTTAGGCAGTTTGAAAGAAGTGAAGTAAACGCGATTTTACACTCACTAGTGGCTAGAAAATCGATTTTCTTCACTTTTTGAAATCTCAGTATTTTTGGTATATATAGGCTTATTATGAGGTGATACATCCATTTCTATGATTTTAAGCAGTTTGAAAGAAGTGAAGTAAACGCGATTTTACACTCACTAGGGGCTAGAAAATCGAATTTCTTCACTTTCTAAAAACTCAGTATTCTTGGTATATATGGGCTTATTATGACGTGAAACAACCATTTATATGATTTTTAAGCAGTTTGAAAGAAGTGAAGAAAACGCGATTTTACACTCACTAGTGGCTAGAAAATCGAATTGCTCTACTTTTTAAAAACTCAGTATTCTCGGTATATATAGGCTTATTATGACGTGAAACAACCATTTATATGATTTTTTCGAAGTTTAAAAGAAGTAAAGTAAACGCGATTTTACACTCACTGGGGGCTAGAAAATCGATTTTCTTGACTTTTTAAGAACTCAATATTTTTGGTACATAGGGGCTTATTATGAGGTGATACATCCATTAGATGACTTTTAAGCAGTTTGAAAGAAGTGAAGTAAACGCGATTTTACATCACTAGGGGCTAGAAAATCGAATTTCTTCGCTTTTTAAAAACTCAGTATTCTTGGTATATATAGGCTTATTATGGCGTGAAACAACCATTTATATGATTTTTTCGAAGTTTGAAAGAAGTGAAGTAAACGCGATATTACAATCACTAGGGCCTAAAAAATCGATCTTCTTGACTTGTTGAAAAATCAATATTCTTGGTATATATAGGCTTATTATGGCGTGAAACAACCATTTATATGATTTTTTCGAAGTTTGAAAGAAGTGAAGTAAACGCGATTTTACACTCACTAGGGGCTAGAAAATCGATTTTCCTGACTTGTTGAAAACTCAATATTCTGGGTATATATGGGCTTATTTTGACGTGAAACAACCATTTATATGATTTCTTCGAGGTTTGAAAAAAGTGAAGTAAACGCGATTTTACACTCACTAGGGGCTAGAAAATCAATTGTTTTGACTTGTTAAAAACTCAATATTCTTGGTATATAGAGGCTTATTATGAGGTGATACATCCATTTATATGATTTTTAGGCAGTTTGAAAGAAGTGAAGTAAACGCGATTTTACACTCACTAGTGGCTAGAAAATCGAATTTCTTGACTTATTAAAAACTCAGTTATCTTGGTCTATATAGGCTTATTATGACGTGAAACAACCATATATATGATTTTTTCGAAGTTTGAAAGAAGTAAAGTAAACGCGACTTTACACTCACTAGGGGCTAGATAATCGATTTTCTTGACTTGTTAAAAACTCAATATTCTTGGTATATAGAGGCTTATTATGAGGTGATACATCCATTAGATGACTTTTAAGCAGTTTGAAAGAAGTGAAGTAAACGCGATTTTGCACTCACTAGGGGCTAGAAAATCGAATTTCTTGACTTTTTAAAAACTCAGTATTCTTGGTATATATAGGCTTATTATGACGTGAAACAACCATTTATATGATTTTTTTGAAGTTTGAAAGAAGTAAAGTAAACGCGACTTTACACTCACTAGGGGCTAGATAATCGATTTTCTTGACTTGTTAAAAACTCAATATTCTTGGTATATAGAGGCTTATTATGAGGTGATTCATCCATTTATATAATTTTTAAGCAGTTTGAAAGAAGTGAAGTAAACGCGATTTTACACTCACTAGGGGCAAGAAAATCGAATTTCATGACTTTTTAAAAACTGAGTATATTTGGTATATAGAGGCTTATTATGAGGTAAAACAACCATTTGTGTTTTTTTCGAAGTTTGAAAGACGTGAAGTAAAGGCGATTTTACACTCAATAGAGCCTAGAAAATCGAATTTCTTGACTTTTTGAAAACTCAGTATTTTTGGTATATAGAGGCTTATTATGAGGTGATACATCCATTTATATGATTTTTAGGCAGTTTGAAAGAAGTGAAGTAAACGCGATTTTACACTCACTAGTGGCTAGAAAATCGAATTTCTTGACTTATTAAAAACTCAGTTATCTTGGTCTATATAGGCTTATTATGACGTGAAACAACCATATATATGATTTTTTCGAAGTTTGAAAGAAGTAAAGTAAACGCGACTTTACACTCACTAGGGGCTAGATAATCGATTTTCTTGACTTGTTAAAAACTCAATATTCTTGGTATATAGAGGCTTATTATGAGGTAATACATCAATTTATATGGTTTTTAAGCAGTTTGAAAGACGTGAAGTAAACGCGATTTTACACTCACTAGTGGCTAGAAAATGATTTTCTTGACTTTTTGAAATCTCAGTATTTTTGGTATATATAGGCTTATTATGAGGTGATACATCCATTTGTATGATTTTAAGCAGTTTGAAAGAAGTGAAGTAAACGCGATTTTACACTCACTAGGGGCTAGAAAATCAATTTTCTTGACTTGTTGAAAAATCAATATTCTTGGTATATATAGCCTTATTATGAGGTGTAACATCCATTTATATTATTTTTAAGCAGTTTGAAAGTAGTGAAGTAAACGCGATTTTCCACCAACTAGGGGCTAGAAAATCGAATTTCTTCACTTTTTAAAAACTCAGTCTTCTTGGTATATATAGGCTTATTATGACGTGAAACAACCATTTATATGATTTTTTGGAAGATTGAAAGAAGTGAAGAAAACGCGATTATACACTCACTAGGGGATAGAAAATCGATTTTCTTGACTTGTTAAAAACTCAATATTTTTGGTACATAGGGGCTTATTATGAGGTGATACATCCATTAGATGACTTTTAAGCAGTTTGAAAGAAGTGAATTAAACGCGGTTTTACATCACTAGGGTCTAGAAAATCGATTTTCTTGACATGTTATAAACTCAATATTCTTGGTATATAGAGGCTTATTATGAGGTGATACATCCATTAGATGACTTTTAAGCAGTTTGAAAGAAGTGAAGTAAACGCGATTTTACACTCACTAGGGGCAAGAAAATCGAATTTCATGACTTTTTAAAAACTGAGTATATTTGGTATATAGAGGCTTATTATGAGGTAAAACAACCATTTATGTGTTTTTTTCGAAGTTTGAAAGACGTGAAGTAAACGCGATTTTACACTCACTAGGGGCTAGAAAATCAAATTTCTTGACTTTTTAAAAACTCAGTATTCTTGGGATATATAGGCTTATTATGGCGTGAAACAACCATTTATATGATTTTTTCGAAGTTTGAAAGAAGTGAAGTAAACGCGATTTTACACTCACTAGGGGCTAGAAAATCGATTTTCTTGACTTGTTGAAAACTCAATATTCTTGGTATATAGAGGCTTATTATGAGGTGATACATCCATTTATATGATTTTTAGGCAGTTTGAAAGAAGTGAAGTAAACGCGATTTTACACTCACTAGGGGCTAGAAAATCGATTTTCTTGACTTGTTGAAAACTCAATATTCTGGGTATATATAGGCTTATTATGAGGTGATAATCCATTTATATGATTTTTAGGCAGTTTGAAAGAAGTGAAGTAAACGCGATTTTACACTCACTAGTGGCTAGAAAATCGATTTTCTTCACTTTTTGAAATCTCAGTATTTTTGGTATATACAGGCTTATTATGAGGTGATACATCCATTTCTATGATTTTAAGCAGTTTGAAAGAAGTGAAGTAAACGCGATTTTACACTCACTAGGGGCTAAAAAATCGAATTTCTTCACTTTCTAAAAACTCAGTATTCTTGGTATATATGGGCTTATTATGACGTGAAACAACCATTTATATGATTTTTAAGCAGTTTGAAAGAAGTGAAGAAAACGCGATTTTACACTCACTAGTGGCTAGAAAATCGAATTGCTCTACTTTTTAAAAACTCAGTATTCTCGGTATATATAGGCTTATTATGACGTGAAACAACCATTTATATGATTTTTTCGAAGTTTAAAAGAAGTAAAGTAAACGCGATTTTACACTCACTGGGGGCTAGAAAATCGATTTTCTTGACTTTTTAAGAACTCAATATTTTTGGTACATAGGGGCTTATTATGAGGTGATACATCCATTAGATGACTTTTAAGCAGTTTGAAAGAAGTGAAGTAAACGCGATTTTACATCACTAGGAGCTAGAAAATCGAATTTCTTCGCTTTTTAAAAACTCAGTATTCTTGGTATATATAGGCTTATTATGACGTGAAACAACCATTTATATGATTTTTTCGAAGTTTAAAAGAAGTAAAGTAAACGCGATTTTACACTCACTGGGGGCTAGAAAATCGATTTTCTTGACTTTTTAAAAACTCAATATTTTTGGTACATAGGGGCTTATAATGTGGTGATACATCCATTAGATGACTTTTAAGCAGTTTGAAAGAAGTGAAGTAAACGCGATTTTACATCACTAGGGGCTAGAAAATCGAATTTCTTCGCTTTCTAAAAACTCAGTATTCTTGGTATATATGGGCCTATTATGACGTGAAACAACCATTTATATGATTTTTAAGCAGTTTGAAAGAAGTGAAGTAAACGCGATTTTACACTCACTACTGGCTAGAAAATCGAATTGCTTGAATTTTTAAAAACTCAGTATTCTCTGTATATATAGGCTTATTATGACGTGAAACAACCATTTATATGATTTTTTCGAAGTTTAAAAGAAGTAAATAAACGCGATTTTACACTCACTGGGGGCTAGAAAATCGATTTTCTTGACTTGTTAAAAACTCAATATTTTTGGTACATAGGGGCTTATTATGAGGTGATACATCCATTAGATGACTTTTAAGCAGTTTGAAAGAAGTGAATTAAACGCGGTTTTACATCACTAGGGTCTAGAAAATCGATTTTCTTGACTTGTTATAAACTCAATATTCTTGGTATATAGAGGCTTATTATGAGGTGATACATCCATTAGATGACTTTTAAGCAGTTTGAAAGAAGTGAAGTAAACGCGATTTTACACTCACTAGGGGCTAGAAAATCGATTTTCTTGACTTGTTGAAAACTCAATATTCTTGGTATATAGAGGCTTATTATGAGGTGATACATCCATTTATATGATTTTTAGGCAGTTTGAAAGAAGTGAAGTAAACGCGATTTTACACTCACTAGGGGCTAGAAAATCGATTTTCTTGACTTGTTGAAAACTCAATATTCTGGGTATATATAGGCTTATTATGAGGTGATAATCCATTTATATGATTTTTAGGCAGTTTGAAAGAAGTGAAGTAAACGCGATTTTACACTCACTAGTGGCTAGAAAATCGATTTTCTTCACTTTTTGAAATCTCAGTATTTTTGGTATATATAGGCTTATTATGAGGTGATACATCCATTTCTATGATTTTAAGCAGTTTGAAAGAAGTGAAGTAAACGCGATTTTACACTCACTAGGGGCTAGAAAATCGAATTTCTTCACTTTCTAAAAACTCAGTATTCTTGGTATATATGGGCTTATTATGACGTGAAACAACCATTTATATGATTTTTAAGCAGTTTGAAAGAAGTGAAGAAAACGCGACTTTACACTCACTAGTGGCTAGAAAATCGAATTGCTCTACTTTTTAAAAACTCAGTATTCTCGGTATATATAGGCTTATTATGACGTGAAACAACCATTTATATGATTTTTTCGAAGTTTAAAAGAAGTAAAGTAAACGCGATTTTACACTCACTGGGGGCTAGAAAATCGATTTTCTTGACTTTTTAAGAACTCAATATTTTTGGTACATAGGGGCTTATTATGAGGTGATACATCCATTAGATGACTTTTAAGCAGTTTGAAAGAAGTGAAGTAAACGCGATTTTACATCACTAGGGGCTAGAAAATCGAATTTCTTCGCTTTTTAAAAACTCAGTATTCTTGGTATATATAGGCTTATTATGGCGTGAAACAACCATTTATATGATTTTTTCGAAGTTTGAAAGAAGTGAAGTAAACGCGATATTACAATCACTAGGGCCTAAAAAATCGATCTTCTTGACTTGTTGAAAAATCAATATTCTTGGTATATATAGGCTTATTATGGCGTGAAACAACCATTTATATGATTTTTTCGAAGTTTGAAAGAAGTGAAGTAAACGCGATTTTACACTCACTAGGGGCTAGAAAATCGATTTTCCTGACTTGTTGAAAACTCAATATTCTGGGTATATATGGGCTTATTTTGACGTGAAACAACCATTTATATGATTTCTTCGAGGTTTGAAAAAAGTGAAGTAAACGCGATTTTACACTCACTAGGGGCTAGAAAATCAATTGTTTTGACTTGTTAAAAACTCAATATTCTTGGTATATAGAGGCTTATTATGAGGTGATACATCCATTTATATGATTTTTAGGCAGTTTGAAAGAAGTGAAGTAAACGCGATTTTACACTCACTAGTGGCTAGAAAATCGAATTTCTTGACTTATTAAAAACTCAGTTATCTTGGTCTATATAGGCTTATTATGACGTGAAACAACCATATATATGATTTTTTCGAAGTTTGAAAGAAGTGAAGTAAACGCGACTTTACACTCACTAGGGGCTAGATAATCGATTTTCTTGACTTGTTAAAAACTCAATATTCTTGGTATATAGAGGCTTATTATGAGGTGATACATCCATTAGATGACTTTTAAGCAGTTTGAAAGAAGTGAAGTAAACGCGATTTTGCACTCACTAGGGGCTAAAAAATCGAATTTCTTGACTTTTTAAAAACTCAGTATTCTTGGTATATATAGGCTTATTATGACGTGAAACAACCATTTATATGATTTTTTTGAAGTTTGAAAGAAGTAAAGTAAACGCGACTTTACACTCACTAGGGGCTAGATAATCGATTTTCTTGACTTGTTAAAAACTCAATATTCTTGGTATATAGAGGCTTATTATGAGGTGATTCATCCATTTATATAATTTTTAAGCAGTTTGAAAGAAGTGAAGTAAACGCGATTTTACACTCACTAGGGGCAAGAAAATCGAATTTCATGACTTTTTAAAAACTGAGTATATTTGGTATATAGAGGCTTATTATGAGGTAAAACAACCATTTATGTGTTTTTTTCGAAGTTTGAAAGACGTGAAGTAAAGGCGATTTTACACTCAATAGAGCCTAGAAAATCGAATTTCTTGACTTTTTGAAAACTCAGTATTTTTGGTATATAGAGGCTTATTATGAGGTAATACATCAATTTATATGGTTTTTAAGCAGTTTGAAAGACGTGAAGTAAACGCGATTTTACACTCACTAGTGGCTAGAAAATGATTTTCTTGACTTTTTGAAATCTCAGTATTTTTGGTATATATAGGCTTATTATGAGGTGATACATCCATTTCTATGATTTTAAGCAGTTTGAAAGAAGTGAAGTAAACGCGATTTTACACTCACTAGGGGCTAGAAAATCAATTTTCTTGACTTGTTGAAAAATCAATATTCTTGGTATATATAGCCTTATTATGAGGTGATACATCCATTTATATTATTTTTAAGCAGTTTGAAAGTAGTGAAGTAAACGCGATTTTCCACTAACTAGGGGCTAGAAAATCGAATTTCTTCACTTTTTAAAAACTCAGTCTTCTTGGTATATATAGGCTTATTATGACGTGAAACAACCATTTATATGATTTTTTGGAAGATTGAGAGAAGTGAAGAAAACGCGATTATACACTCACTAGGGGATAGAAAATCGATTTTCTTGACTTGTTAAAAACTGAATATTCTTGGTATATAGAGGCTTTTTATAAGTTAATACATCGATTTATAGGATTTTTAAGCAGTTTGAAAGAAGTGAAGTAAACGCGATTTTACAATCACTAGGGGCTAGAAAATCGAATTTCTTCGCTTTTTAAAAACTCAGTATTCTTGGTATATATAGGCTTATTATGGCGTGAAACAACCATTTATATGATTTTTTCGAAGTTTGAAAGAAGTGAAGTAAACGCGATTTTACACTCACTAGGGGCTAGAAAATCAATTTTCTTGACTTGTTAAAAACTCAATATTCATGGTATATAGAGGCTTATTATGAGGTGATACATCCATTAGATGACTTTTAAGCAGTTTGAAAGAAGTGAAGTAAACGCGATTTTACACTCACTAGGTCCTAGAAAATCGAATTTCTTGACTTTTTAAAACTCGTTTTCTTGGGATATATAGGCTTATTATGGCGTGAAACAACCATTTATATGATTTTTTCGAAGTTTGAAAGAAGTGAAGTAAACGCGATTTTACACTCACTAGGGGCTAGAAAATCGATTTTCTTGACTTGTTGAAAACTCAATATTCTTGGTATATAGAGGCTTATTATGAGGTGATACATCCATTTATATGATTTTTAGGCAGTTTGAAAGAAGTGAAGTAAACGCGATTTTACACTCACTAGGGGCTAGAAAATCGATTTTCTTGACTTGTTGAAAACTCAATATTCTGGGTATATATAGGCTTATTATGAGGTGATAATCCATTTATATGATTTTTAGGCAGTTTGAAAGAAGTGAAGTAAACGCGATTTTACACTCACTAGTGGCTAGAAAATCGATTTTCTTCACTTTTTGAAATCTCAGTATTTTTGGTATATATAGGCTTATTATGAGGTGATACATCCATTTCTATGTATTTAAGCAGTTTGAAAGAAGTGAAGTAAACGCGATTTTACACTCACTAGGGGCTAAAAAATCGAATTTCTTCACTTTCTAAAAACTCAGTATTCTTGGTATATATGGGCTTATTATGACGTGAAACAACCATTTATATGATTTTTAAGCAGTTTGAAAGAAGTGAAGAAAACGCGATTTTACACTCACTAGTGGCTAGAAAATCGAATTGCTCTACTTTTTAAAAACTCAGTATTCTCGGTATATATAGGCTTATTATGACGTGAAACAACCATTTATATGATTTTTTCGAAGTTTAAAAGAAGTAAAGTAAACGCGATTTTACACTCACTGGGGGCTAGAAAATCGATTTTCTTGACTTTTTAAGAACTCAATATTTTTGGTACATAGGGGCTTATTATGAGGTGATACATCCATTAGATGACTTTTAAGCAGTTTGAAAGAAGTGAAGTAAACGCGATTTTACATCACTAGGAGCTAGAAAATCGAATTTCTTCGCTTTTTAAAAACTCAGTATTCTTGGTATATATAGGCTTATTATGACGTGAAACAACCATTTATATGATTTTTTCGAAGTTTAAAAGAAGTAAAGTAAACGCGATTTTACACTCACTGGGGGCTAGAAAATCGATTTTCTTGACTTTTTAAAAACTCAATATTTTTGGTACATAGGGGCTTATAATGTGGTGATACATCCATTAGATGACTTTTAAGCAGTTTGAAAGAAGTGAAGTAAACGCGATTTTACATCACTAGGGCTAGAAAATCGAATTTCTTCGCTTTCTAAAAACTCAGTATTCTTGGTATATATGGGCCTATTATGACGTGAAACAACCATTTATATGATTTTTAAGCAGTTTGAAAGAAGTGAAGTAAACGCGATTTTACACTCACTACTGGCTAGAAAATCGAATTGCTTGAATTTTTAAAAACTCAGTATTCTCTGTATATATAGGCTTATTATGACGTGAAACAACCATTTATATGATTTTTTCGAAGTTTAAAAGAAGTAAATAAACGCGATTTTACTCTCACTGGGGGCTAGAAAATCGATTTTCTTGACTTGTTAAAAACTCAATATTTTTGGTACATAGGGGCTTATTATGAGGTGATACATCCATTAGATGACTTTTAAGCAGTTTGAAAGAAGTGAATTAAACGCGGTTTTACATCACTAGGGTCTAGAAAATCGATTTTCTTGACTTGTTATAAACTCAATATTCTTGGTATATAGAGGCTTATTATGAGGTGATACATCCATTAGATGACTTTTAAGCAGTTTGAAAGAAGTGAAGTAAACGCGATTTTACACTCACTAGGGGCTAGAAAATCGAATTTCTTCACTTTCTAAAAACTCAGTATTCTTGGTATATATGGGCTTATTATGACGTGAAACAACCATTTATATGATTTTTAAGCAGTTTGAAAGAAGTGAAGAAAACGCGACTTTACACTCACTAGTGGCTAGAAAATCGAATTGCTCTACTTTTTAAAAACTCAGTATTCTCGGTATATATAGGCTTATTATGACGTGAAACAACCATTTATATGATTTTTTCGAAGTTTAAAAGAAGTAAAGTAAACGCGATTTTACACTCACTGGGGGCTAGAAAATCGATTTTCTTGACTTTTTAAGAACTCAATATTTTTGGTACATAGGGGCTTATTATGAGGTGATACATCCATTAGATGACTTTTAAGCAGTTTGAAAGAAGTGAAGTAAACGCGATTTTACATCACTAGGGGCTAGAAAATCGAATTTCTTCGCTTTTTAAAAACTCAGTATTCTTGGTATATATAGGCTTATTATGGCGTGAAACAACCATTTATATGATTTTTTCGAAGTTTGAAAGAAGTGAAGTAAACGCGATATTACAATCACTAGGGCCTAAAAAATCGATCTTCTTGACTTGTTGAAAAATCAATATTCTTGGTATATATAGGCTTATTATGGCGTGAAACAACCATTTATATGATTTTTTCGAAGTTTGAAAGAAGTGAAGTAAACGCGATTTTACACTCACTAGGGGCTAGAAAATCGATTTTCCTGACTTGTTGAAAACTCAATATTCTGGGTATATATGGGCTTATTTTGACGTGAAACAACCATTTATATGATTTCTTCGAGGTTTGAAAAAAGTGAAGTAAACGCGATTTTACACTCACTAGGGGCTAGAAAATCAATTGTTTTGACTTGTTAAAAACTCAATATTCTTGGTATATAGAGGCTTATTATGAGGTGATACATCCATTTATATGATTTTTAGGCAGTTTGAAAGAAGTGAAGTAAACGCGATTTTACACTCACTAGTGGCTAGAAAATCGAATTTCTTGACTTATTAAAAACTCAGTTATCTTGGTCTATATAGGCTTATTATGACGTGAAACAACCATATATATGATTTTTTCGAAGTTTGAAAGAAGTGAAGTAAACGCGACTTTACACTCACTAGGGGCTAGATAATCGATTTTCTTGACTTGTTAAAAACTCAATATTCTTGGTATATAGAGGCTTATTATGAGGTGATACATCCATTAGATGACTTTTAAGCAGTTTGAAAGAAGTGAAGTAAACGCGATTTTGCACTCACTAGGGGCTAAAAAATCGAATTTCTTGACTTTTTAAAAACTCAGTATTCTTGGTATATATAGGCTTATTATGACGTGAAACAACCATTTATATGATTTTTTTGAAGTTTGAAAGAAGTAAAGTAAACGCGACTTTACACTCACTAGGGGCTAATAATCGATTTTCTTGACTTGTTAAAAACTCAATATTCTTGGTATATAGAGGCTTATTATGAGGTGATTCATCCATTTATATAATTTTTAAGCAGTTTGAAAGAAGTGAAGTAAACGCGATTTTACACTCACTAGGGGCAAGAAAATCGAATTTCATGACTTTTTAAAAACTGAGTATATTTGGTATATAGAGGCTTATTATGAGGTAAAACAACCATTTATGTGTTTTTTTCGAAGTTTGAAAGACGTGAAGTAAAGGCGATTTTACACTCAATAGAGCCTAGAAAATCGAATTTCTTGACTTTTTGAAAACTCAGTATTTTTGGTATATAGAGGCTTATTATGAGGTAATACATCAATTTATATGGTTTTTAAGCAGTTTGAAAGACGTGAAGTAAACGCGATTTTACACTCACTAGTGGCTAGAAAATGATTTTCTTGACTTTTTGAAATCTCAGTATTTTTGGTATATATAGGCTTATTATGAGGTGATACATCCATTTCTATGATTTTAAGCAGTTTGAAAGAAGTGAAGTAAACGCGATTTTACACTCACTAGGGGCTAGAAAATCAATTTTCTTGACTTGTTGAAAAATCAATATTCTTGGTATATATAGCCTTATTATGAGGTGATACATCCATTTATATTATTTTTAAGCAGTTTGAAAGTAGTGAAGTAAACGCGATTTTCCACTAACTAGGGGCTAGAAAATCGAATTTCTTCACTTTTTAAAAACTCAGTCTTCTTGGTATATATAGGCTTATTATGACGTGAAACAACCATTTATATGATTTTTTGGAAGATTGAGAGAAGTGAAGAAAACGCGATTATACACTCACTAGGGGATAGAAAATCGATTTTCTTGACTTGTTAAAAACTGAATATTCTTGGTATATAGAGGCTTTTTATAAGTTAATACATCGATTTATAGGATTTTTAAGCAGTTTGAAAGAAGTGAAGTAAACGCGATTTTACAATCACTAGGGGCTAGAAAATCGAATTTCTTCGCTTTTTAAAAACTCAGTATTCTTGGTATATATAGGCTTATTATGGCGTGAAACAACCATTTATATGATTTTTTCGAAGTTTGAAAGAAGTGAAGTAAACGCGATTTTACACTCACTAGGGGCTAGAAAATCAATTTTCTTGACTTGTTAAAAACTCAATATTCATGGTATATAGAGGCTTATTATGAGGTGATACATCCATTAGATGACTTTTAAGCAGTTTGAAAGAAGTGAAGTAAACGCGATTTTACACTCACTAGGTCCTAGAAAATCGAATTTCTTGACTTTTTAAAACTCGTTTTCTTGGGATATATAGGCTTATTATGGCGTGAAACAACCATTTATATGATTTTTTCGAAGTTTGAAAGAAGTGAAGTAAACGCGATTTTACACTCACTAGGGGCTAGAAAATCGATTTTCTTGACTTGTTGAAAACTGAATATTCTTGGTATATAGAGGCTTATTATGAGGTGATACATCCATTTATATGATTTTTCGGCAGTTTGAAAGAAGTGAAGTAAACGCGATTTTACACTCACTAGGGGCTAGATAATCGATATTCTTGACTTGTTAAAAACTCAATATTCTTGGTATATAGAGGCTTATTATGAGGTGATACATCCATTTATATAATTTTTAAGCAGTTTGAAAGAAGTGAAGTAAACGCGATTTTACACTCACTAGGGGCAAGAAAATCGATATTCTTGACTTGTTAAAAACTCAATATTCTTGGTATATATAGGCTTATAATGACGTGAAACAAGCATTTATATGATTTTTTCGAAGTCTGAAAGAACTAAAGTAAACGCGACTTTATACTCACTAGGGGCTAGAAAATCGAATTTCTTGACTTTTTAAAAACTCAGTATTCTTGGGATATATAGGCTTATTATGGCCTGAAACAACCATTTATATGATTTTTTCGAAGTTTGAAAGAAGTGAAGTAAAGGCGATTTTACACTCACTAGTGGCTAGAAAATCGAATTTCTTGACTTTTTGAAAACTGAGTAATTTTGGTGTACAAAAGCTTCTTATATGTTAATACATCGATTTATATAATTTTTAAGCAGTTTGAAAGAAGTGAAGTAAACGCGATTTTACACTCACAAGGGGCTAGAAAATCGAATTTCTTCACTTTCTAAAAACTCAGTATTCTTGGTATATATGGGCTTATTATGACGTGAAACAACCATTTATATGATTTTTAAGCAGTTTGAAAGAAGTGAAGTAAACGCGATTTTACACTCACTACTGGCTAGAAAATCGAATTGCTTGAATTTTTAAAAACTCAGTATTCTCTGTATATATAGGCTTATTATGACGTGAAACAACCATTTATATGATTTTTTCGAAGTTAAAAAGAAGTAAATAAACGCGATTTTACACTCACTGGGGGCTAGAAAATCGATTTTCTTGACTTGTTAAAAACTCAATAATTTTGTTACATAGGGGCTTATTATGAGGTGATACATCCATTAGATGACTTTTAAGCAGTTTGAAAGAAGTGAAGTAAACGCGGTTTTACATCACTAGGGTCTAGAAAATCGATTTTCTTGACTTGTTATAAACTCAATATTCTTGGTATATAGAGGCTTATTATGAGGTGTTACATCCATTTATATGATTTTTAGGCAGTTTGAAAGAAGTGAAGTAAACGCGATTTTACACTCACTAGGGGCTAGAAAATCGATTTTCTTGACTTGTTGAAAACTCAATATTCTGGGTATATATATAGGCTTATTATGAGGTGATACATCCATTTATATGATTTTTAAGCAGTTTGAAAGAAGTGAAGTAAACGCGATTTTACACTCACTAGGGGCTAGAAAATCGAATTTCTTCACTTTCTAAAAACTCAGTATTCTTGGTATATATGGGCTTATTTTGACCTGAAACAACCATTTATATGATTTTTTCGAGGTTTGAAAGAAGTGAAGTAAACGCGATTTTACACTTACTAGGGGCTAGAAAATCAATTCTTTTGACTTGTTAAAAACTTAATATTCTTGGTATATAGAGGCTTATTATGAGGTGATACATCCATTTATATGATTTTTAGGCAGTTTGAAAGAAGTGAAGTAAACCCGATTTTACACTCACTACTGGCTAGAAAATCGAATTGCTTGAATTTTTAAAAACTCAGTATTCTCTGTATATATAGGCTTATTATGACGTGAAACAACCATTTATATGATTTTTTCGAAGTTTAAAAGAAGTAAATAAACGCGATTTTACACTCACAGGGGGCTAGAAAATCGATTTTCTTGACTTGTTAAAAACTCAATATTTTTGGTACATAGGGGCTTATTATGAGGTGATACATCCATTAGATGACTTTTAAGCAGTTTGAAAGAAGTGAAGTAAACGCGGTTTTACATCACTAGGGTCTAGAAAATCGATTTTCTTGACTTGTTATGAAATCAATATTCTTGGTATATAGAGGCTTATTATGAGGTGATACATCCATTAGATGACTTTTAAGCAGTTTGAAAGAAGTGAAGTAAACGCGATTTTACACTCACTAGGGGCTAGAAAATCGATTTTCTTGACTTGTTGAAAACTCAATATTCTTGGTATATAGAGGCTTATTATGAGGTGTTACATCCATTTATATGATTTTTAGGCAGTTTGAAAGAAGTGAAGTAAACGCGATTTTACACTCACTAGGGGCTGGAAAATCGATTTTCTTGACTTGTTGAAAACTCAATATTCTGGGTATATATAGGCTTATTATTTGGTGATACATCCATTTATATGATTTTTAAGCAGTTTGAAAGAAGTGAAGTAAACGCGATTTTACACTCACTAGGGGCTAGAAAATCGAATTTCTTCACTTTCTAAAAACTCAGTATTCTTGGTATATATGGGCTTATTTTGACCTGAAACAACCATTTATATGATTTTTTCGAGGTTTGCAAGAAGTGAAGTAAACGCGATTTTACACTCACTAGGGGCTAGATAATCGATTTTCTTGACTTGTTAAAAACTCAATATTCTTGGTATATAGAGGCTTATTATGAGGAGATACATCCATTTATATAATTTTTAAGCAGTTTGAAAGAAGTGAAGTAAACGTGATTTTACACTCACTAGGGGCAAGAAAATCGAATTTCATGACTTTTTAAAAACTCAGTATTCTTGGTATATAGAGGCTTATTATGAGGTAATACATCAATTTATATGGTTTTTAAGCAGTTTGAAAGAAGTCAAGTAAACGCGATTTTACACTCACTAGTGGCTAGAAAATCGATTTTCTTGACTTTTTGAAATCTTAGTATTTTAGGTATATATAGGCTTATTATGAGGTGATACATCCATTTCTATGATTTTAAGCAGTTTGAAAGAAGTGAAGTAAACGCGATTTTACACTCACTAGGGGCTAGAAAATCGAATTTCTTGACTTTTTGAAAACTGAGTATTTTTGGTATACAAAAGCTTATTATAAGTTAATTCATCGATTTATATGATTTTTAAGCAGTTTGAAAGAAGTGAAGTAAACGCGATTTTACCCTCACTAGGGGCTAGAAAATCGAATTTCTTCACTTTCTAAAAACTCAGTATTCTTGGTATATATGGGCTTATTATGACGTGATACATCCATTAGATGACTTTTAAGCAGTTTGAAAGAAGTGAAGTAAACGCGATTTTACATCACTAGGGGCTAGAAAATCGAATTTCTTCGCTTTCAAAAAACTCAGTATTCTTGGTATATATGGGCTTATTATGACGTGAAACAACCATTTATATGATTTTTAAGCAGTTTGAAAGAAGTGAAGTAAACGCGATTTTACACTCACTACTGGCTAGAAAATCGAATTGCTTGAATTTTTAAAAACTCAGTATTCTCTGTATATATAGGCTTATTATGACGTGAAACAACCATTTATATGATTTTTTCGAAGTTTAAAAGAAGTAAATAAACGCGATTTTACACTCACTAGTGGCTAGAAAATCGATTTTCTTCACTTTTTGAAATCTCAGTATTTTTGGTATATATAGGCTTCTTATGAGGTGATACATCCATTTCTATGATTTTAAGCAGTTTGAAAGAAGTGAAGTAAACGCGATTTTACACTCACTAGGGGCTAGAAAATCGAATTTCTTCACTTTCTAAAAACTCAGTATTCTTGGTATATATGGGCTTATTATGACGTGAAACAACCATTTATATGATTTTTAAGCAGTTTGAAAGAAGTGAAGAAAACGCGATTTTACACTCACTAGTGGCTAGAAAATCGAATTGCTCTACTTTTTAAAAACTCAGTATTCTCGGTATATATAGGCTTATTATGACGTGAAACAACCATTTATATGATTTTTTCGAAGTTTAAAAGAAGTAAAGTAAACGCGATTTTACACTCACTGGGGGCTAGAAAATCGATTTTCTTGACTTTTTAAAAACTCAATATTTTTGGTACATAGGGGCTTATTATGAGGTGATACATCCATTAGATGACTTTAAGCAGTTTGAAAGAAGTGAAGTAAACGCGATTTTACATCACTAGGGGCTAGAAATCGAATTTCTTCGCTTTTTAAAAACTCAGTATTCTTGGTATATATAGGCTTATTATGGCGTGAAACAACCATTTATATGATTTTTTCGAAGTTTGAAAGAAGTGAAGTAAACGCGATATTACAATCACTAGGGGCTAAAAAATCGATCTTCTTGACTTGTTGAAAAATCAATATTCTTGGTATATATAGGCTTATTATGGCGTGAAACAACCATTTATATGATTTTTTCGAAGTTTGAAAGAAGTGAAGTAAACGCGATTTTACACTCACTAGGGGCTAGAAAATCGATTTTCCTGACTTGTTGAAAACTCAATATTCTGGGTATATATAGGCTTATTATGAGGTGATACATCCATTTATATGATTTTTAAGCAGTTTGAAAGAAGTGAAGTAATCGCGATTTTACACTCACTAGGGGCTAAAAAATCGAATTTCTTCACTTTCTAAAAACTCAGTATTCTTGGTATATATGGGCTTATTTTGACCTGAAACAACCATTTATATGATTTTTTCGAGGTTTGAAAGAAGTGAAGTAAACGCGATTTTACACTCACTAGGGGCTAGAAAATCAATTCTTTTGACTTGTTAAAAACTTAATATTCTTGGTATATAGAGGCTTATTATGAGGTGATACATCCATTTATATGATTTTTAGGCAGTTTGAAAGAAGTGAAGTAAACCCGATTTTACACTCACTACTGGCTAGAAAATCGAATTGCTTGAATTTTTAAAAACTCAGTATTCTCTGTATATATAGGCTTATTTTGACGTGAAACAACCATTTATATGATTTTTTCGAAGTTTAAAAGAAGTAAATAAACGCGATTTTACACTCACTAGTGGCTAGAAAATCGAATTTCTTGACTTTTTGAAAACTGAGTAATTTTGGTGTACAAAAGCTTCTTATATGTTAATACATCGATTTATATAATTTTTAAGCAGTTTGAAAGAAGTGAAGTAAGCGCGATTTTACACTCACAAGGGGCTAGAAAATCGAATTTCTTCACTTTCTAAAACTCAGTATTGTTGGTATATATGGGCTTATTATGACGTGAAACAACCATTTATATGATTTTTAAGCAGTTTGAAAGAAGTGAAGTAAACGCGATTTACACTCACTACTGGCTAGAAAATCGAATTGCTTGAATTTTTAAAAACTCAGTATTCTCTGTATATATAGGCTTATTATGACGTGAAACAACCATTTATATGATTTTTTCGAAGTTAAAAAGAAGTAAATAAACGCGATTTTACACTCACTGGGGGTTAGAAAATCGATTTTCTTGACTTGTTAAAAACTCAATAATTTTGTTACATAGGGGCTTATTATGAGGTGATACATCCATTAGATGACTTTTAAGCAGTTTGAAAGAAGTGAAGTAAACGCGGTTTTACATCACTAGGGTCTAGAAAATCGATTTTCTTGACTTGTTATAAACTCAATATTCTTGGTATATAGAGGCTTATTATGAGGTGTTACATCCATTTATATGATTTTTAGGCAGTTTGAAAGAAGTGAAGTAAACGCGATTTTACACTCACTAGGGGCTAGAAAATCGATTTTCTTGACTTGTTGAAAACTCAATATTCTGGGTATATATATAGGCTTATTATGAGGTGATACATCCATTTATATGATTTTTAAGCAGTTTGAAAGAAGTGAAGTAAACGCGATTTTACACTCACTAGGGGCTAGAAAATCGAATTTCTTCACTTTCTAAAAACTCAGTATTCTTGGTATATATGGGCTTATTTTGACCTGAAACAACCATTTATATGATTTTTCGAGGTTTGAAAGAAGTGAAGTAAACGCGATTTTACACTCACTAGGGGCTAGAAAATCAATTCTTTTGACTTGTTAAAAACTTAATATTCTTGGTATATAGAGGCTTATTATGAGGTGATACATCCATTTATATGATTTTTAGGCAGTTTGAAAGAAGTGAAGTAAACCCGATTTTACACTCACTACTGGCTAGAAAATCGAATTGCTTGAATTTTAAAAAACTCAGTATTCTCTGTATATATAGGCTTATTATGACGTGAAACAACCATTTATATGATTTTTTCGAAGTTTAAAAGAAGTAAATAAACGCGATTTTACACTCACAGGGGGCTAGAAAATCGATTTTCTTGACTTGTTAAAAACTCAATATTTTTGGTACATAGGGGCTTATTATGAGGTGATACATCCATTAGATGACTTTTAAGCAGTTTGAAAGAAGTGAAGTAAACGCGGTTTTACATCACTAGGGTCTAGAAAATCGATTTTCTTGACTTGTTATAAAATCAATATTCTTGGTATATAGAGGCTTATTATGTGGTGATACATCCATTAGATGACTTTTAAGCAGTTTGAAAGAAGTGAAGTAAACGCGATTTTACACTCACTAGGGCTAGAAAATCGATTTTCTTGACTTGTTGAAAACTCAATATTCTTGGTATATAGAGGCTTATTATGAGGTGTTACATCCATTTATATGATTTTTAGGCAGTTTGAAAGAAGTGAAGTAAACGCGATTTTACACTCACTAGGGGCTGGAAAATCGATTTCTTGACTTGTTGAAAACTCAATATTCTGGGTATATATAGGCTTATTATTTGGTGATACATCCATTTATATGATTTTTAAGCAGTTTGAAAGAAGTGAAGTAAACGCGATTTTACACTCACTAGGGGCTAGAAAATCGAATTTCTTCACTTTCTAAAAACTCAGTATTCTTGGTATATATGGGCTTATTTTGACCTGAAACAACCATTTATATGATTTTTTCGAGGTTTGAAAGAAGTGAAGTAAACGCGATTTTACACTCACTAGGGGCTAGATAATCGATTTTCTTGACTTGTTAAAAACTCAATATTCTTGGTATATAGAGGCTTATTATGAGGAGATACATCCATTTATATAATTTTTAAGCAGTTTGAAAGAAGTGAAGTAAACGTGATTTTACACTCACTAGGGGCAAGAAAATCGAATTTCATGACTTTTTAAAAACTCAGTATTCTTGGTATATAGAGGCTTATTATGAGGTAATACATCAATTTATATGGTTTTTAAGCAGTTTGAAAGAAGTCAAGTAAACGCGATTTTACACTCACTAGTGGCTAGAAATCGATTTTCTTGACTTTTTGAAATCTCAGTATTTTAGGTATATATAGGCTTATTATGAGGTGATACATCCATTTCTATGATTTTAAGCAGTTTGAAAGAAGTGAAGTAAACGCGATTTTACACTCACTAGGGGCTAGAAAATCGAATTTCTTGACTTTTTGAAAACTGAGTATTTTTGGTATACAAAAGCTTATTATAAGTTAATTCATCGATTATATGATTTTTAAGCAGTTTGAAAGAAGTGAAGTAAACGCGATTTTACCCTCACTAGGGGCTAGAAAATCGAATTTCTTCACTTTCTAAAAACTCAGTATTCTTGGTATATATGGGCTTATTATGACGTGATACATCCATTAGATGACTTTTAAGCAGTTTGAAAGAAGTGAAGTAAACGCGATTTTACATCACTAGGGGCTAGAAAATCGAATTTCTTCGCTTTCAAAAAACTCAGTATTCTTGGTATATATGGGCTTATTATGACGTGAAACAACCATTTATATGATTTTTAAGCAGTTTGAAAGAAGTGAAGTAAACGCGATTTTACACTCACTACTGGCTAGAAAATCGAATTGCTTGAATTTTTAAAAACTCAGTATTCTCTGTATATATAGGCTTATTATGACGTGAAACAACCATTTATATGATTTTTTCGAAGTTTAAAAGAAGTAAATAAACGCGATTTTACACTCACTAGTGGCTAGAAAATCGATTTTCTTCACTTTTTGAAATCTCAGTATTTTGGTATATATAGGCTTCTTATGAGGTGATACATCCATTTCTATGATTTTAAGCAGTTTGAAAGAAGTGAAGTAAACGCGATTTTACACTCACTAGGGGCTAGAAAATCGAATTTCTTCACTTTCTAAAAACTCAGTATTCTTGGTATATATGGGCTTATTATGACGTGAAACAACCATTTATATGATTTTTAAGCAGTTTGAAAGAAGTGAAGAAAACGCGATTTTACACTCACTAGTGGCTAGAAAATCGAATTGCTCTACTTTTTAAAAACTCAGTATTCTCGGTATATATAGGCTTATTATGACGTGAAACAACCATTTATATGATTTTTTCGAAGTTTAAAAGAAGTAAAGTAAACGCGATTTTACACTCACTGGGGGCTAGAAAATCGATTTTCTTGACTTTTTAAAAACTCAATATTTTTGGTACATAGGGGCTTATTATGAGGTGATACATCCATTAGATGACTTTTAAGCAGTTTGAAAGAAGTGAAGTAAACGCGATTTTACATCACTAGGGGCTAGAAAATCGAATTTCTTCGCTTTTAAAAACTCAGTATTCTTGGTATATATAGGCTTATTATGGCGTGAAACAACCATTTATATGATTTTTTCGAAGTTTGAAAGAAGTGAAGTAAACGCGATATTACAATCACTAGGGCTAAAAAATCGATCTTCTTGACTTGTTGAAAAATCAATATTCTTGGTATATATAGGCTTATTATGGCGTGAAACAACCATTTATATGATTTTTTCGAAGTTTGAAAGAAGTGAAGTAAACGCGATTTTACACTCACTAGGGGCTAGAAAATCGATTTTCCTGACTTGTTGAAAACTCAATATTCTGGGTATATATAGGCTTATTATGAGGTGATACATCCATTTATATGATTTTTAAGCAGTTTGAAAGAAGTGAAGTAATCGCGATTTTACACTCACTAGGGGCTAAAAAATCGAATTTCTTCACTTTCTAAAAACTCAGTATTCTTGGTATATATGGGCTTATTTTGACCTGAAACAACCATTTATATGATTTTTTCGAGGTTTGAAAGAAGTGAAGTAAACGCGATTTTACACTCACTAGGGGCTAGAAAATCAATTCTTTTGACTTGTTAAAAACTTAATATTCTTGGTATATAGAGGCTTATTATGAGGTGATACATCCATTTATATGATTTTTAGGCAGTTTGAAAGAAGTGAAGTAAACCCGATTTTACACTCACTACTGGCTAGAAAATCGAATTGCTTGAATTTTTAAAAACTCAGTATTCTCTGTATATATAGGCTTATTTTGACGTGAAACAACCATTTATATGATTTTTTCGAAGTTTAAAAGAAGTAAATAAACGCGATTTTACACTCACTGGGGGCTAGAAAATCGATTTTCTTGACTTGTTAAAAACTCAATATTTTTGGTACATAGGGGCTTATTATGAGGTGATACATCCATTAGATGACTTTTAAGCAGTTTGAAAGAAGTGAAGTAAACGCGGTTTACATCACTAGGGTCTAGAAAATCGATTTTCTTGACTTGTTATAAAATCAATATTCTTGGTATATAGAGGCTTATTATGAGGTGATACATCAATTAGATGACTTTTAAGCAGTTTGAAAGAAGTGAAGTAAACGCGATTTTACACTCACTAGGGGCTAGAAAATCGATTTTCTTGACTTGTTGAAAACTCAATATTCTTGGTATATAGAGGCTTATTATGAGGTGTTACATCCATTTATATGATTTTTAGGCAGTTTGAAAGAAGTGAAGTAAACGCGATTTTACACTCACTAGGGGCTGGAAAATCGATTTTCTTGACTTGTTGAAAACTCAATATTCTGGGTATATATAGGCTTATTATTTGGTGATACATCCATTTATATGATTTTTAAGCAGTTTGAAAGAAGTGAAGTAAACGCGATTTTACACTCACTAGGGGCTAGAAAATCGAATTTCTTCACTTTCTAAAAACTCAGTATTCTTGGTATATATGGGCTTATTTTGACCTGAAACAACCATTTATATGATTTTTTCGAGGTTTGAAAGAAGTGAAGTAAACGCGATTTTACACTCACTAGGGGCTAGATAATCGATTTCTTGACTTGTTAAAAACTCAATATTCTTGGTATATAGAGGCTTATTATGAGGAGATACATCCATTTATATAATTTTTAAGCAGTTTGAAAGAAGTGAAGTAAACGTGATTTTACACTCACTAGGGGCAAGAAAATCGAATTTCATGACTTTTTAAAAACTCAGTATTCTTGGTATATAGAGGCTTATTATGAGGTAATACATCAATTTATATGGTTTTTAAGCAGTTTGAAACAAGTGAAGTAAACGCGATTTTACACTCACTAGTGGCTAGAAAATCGAATTGCTTTACTTTTTAAAAACTCAGTATTCTCGGTATATATAGGCTTATTATGACGTGAAACAACCATTTATATGATTTTTTCGAAGTTTAAAAGAAGTAAAGTAACGCGATTTTACACTCACTGGGGGCTAGAAAATCGATTTTCATGACTTTTTAAAACTTAATATTTTTGGTACATAGGGGCTTATTATGAGGTGATACATCCATTAGATGACTTTTAAGCAGTTTGAAAGAAGTGAAGTAAACGCGATTTTACATCACTAGGGGCTAGAAAATCGAATTTCTTCGCTTTCAAAAAACTCAGTATTCTTGGTATATATGGGCTTATTATGACGTGAAACAACCATTTATATGATTTTTAAGCAGTTTGAAAGAAGTGAAGTAAACGCGATTTTACACTCACTACTGGCTAGAAAATCGAATTGCTTGAATTTTTAAAAACTCAGTATTCTCTGTATATATAGGCTTATTATGACGTGAAACAACCATTTATATGATTTTTTCGAAGTTTAAAAGAAGTAAATAAACGCGATTTTACACTCACTAGTGGCTAGAAAATCGATTTTCTTCACTTTTTGAAATCTCAGTATTTTTGGTATATATAGGCTTATTATGAGGTGATACATCCATTTCTATGATTTTAAGCAGTTTGAAAGAAGTGAAGTAAACGCGATTTTACACTCACTAGGGGCTAGAAAATCGAATTTCTTCACTTTCTAAAAACTCAGTATTCTTGGTATATATGGGCTTATTATGACGTGAAACAACCATTTATATGATTTTTAAGCAGTTTGAAAGAAGTGAAGAAAACGCGATTTTACACTCACTAGTGGCTAGAAAATCGAATTGCTCTACTTTTTAAAACTCAGTATTCTCGGTATATATAGGCTTATTATGACGTGAAACAACCATTTATATGATTTTTTCGAAGTTTAAAAGAAGTAAAGTAAACGCGATTTTACACTCACTGGGGGCTAGAAAATCGATTTTCTTGACTTTTTAAAAACTCAATATTTTTGGTACATAGGGGCTTATTATGAGGTGATACATCCATTAGATGACTTTTAAGCAGTTTGAAAGAAGTGAAGTAAACGCGATTTTACATCACTAGGGCTAGAAAATCGAATTTCTTCGCTTTTTAAAAACTCAGTATTCTTGGTATATATAGGCTTATTATGGCGTGAAACAACCATTTATATGATTTTTTCGAAGTTTGAAAGAAGTGAAGTAAACGCGATATTACAATCACTAGGGGCTAAAAAATCGATCTTCTTGACTTGTTGAAAAATCAATATTCTTGGTATATATAGGCTTATTATGGCGTGAAACAACCATTTATATGATTTTTTCGAAGTTTGAAAGAAGTGAAGTAAACGCGATTTTACACTCACTAGGGGCTAGAAAATCGATTTTCCTGACTTGTTGAAAACTCAATATTCTGGGTATATATAGGCTTATTATGAGGTGATACATCCATTTATATGATTTTTAAGCAGTTTGAAAGAAGTGAAGTAAACGCGATTTTACACTCACCAGGGGCTAAAAAATCGAATTTCTTCACTTTCTAAAAACTCAGTATTCTTGGTATATATGGGCTTATTTTGACGTGAAACAACCATTTATATGATTTTTCGAGGTTTGAAAAAAGTGAAGTAAACGCGATTTTACACTCACTAGGGGCTAGAAAATCAATTGTTTTGACTTGTTAAAAACTCAATATTCTTAGTATATAGAGGCTTATTATGAGGTGATACATCCATTTATATGATTTTTAGGCAGTTTGAAAGAAGTGAAGTAAACGCGATTTTACACTCACTAGTGGCTAGAAAATCGAATTTCTTGACTTATTAAAAACTCAGTTATCTTGGTCTATATAGGCTTATTATGACGTGAATCAACCATATATATGATTTTTTCGAAGTTTGAAAGAAGTAAAGTAAACGCGACTTTACACTCACTAGGGGCTAGATAATCGATTTTCTTGACTTGTTAAAAACTCACTATTCTTGGTATATAGAGGCTTATTATGAGGTGATACATCCATTAGATGACTTTTAAGCAGTTTGAAAGAAGTGAAGTAAACGCGATTTTGCACTCACTAGGGGCTAGAAAATCGAATTTCTTGACTTTTTAAAACTCAGTATTCTTGGTATATATAGGCTTATTATGACGTGAAACAACCATTTATATGATTTTTTCGAAGTTTGAAAGAAGTAAAGTAAACGCGACTTTACACTCACTAGGGGCTAGATAATCGATTTTCTTGACTTGTTAAAAACTCAATATCTTTGGTATATAGAGGCTTATTATGAGGTGATTCATCCATTTATATAATTTTTAAGCAGTTTGAAAGGAGTGAAGTAAACGCGATTTTACACTCACTAGGGGCAAGAAAATCGAATTTCATGACTTTTTAAAAACTGAGTATATTTGGTATATAGAGGCTTATTATGAGGTGAAACAACCATTTATTTTGTTTTTCGAAGTTTGAAAGACGTGAAGTAAAGGCGATTTTACACTCAATAGAGCCTAGAAAATCGAATTTCTTGACTTTTTGAAAACTCAGTATTTTTGGTATATAGAGGCTTATTATGAGGTAATACATCAATTTATATGGTTTTAAGCAGTTTGAAAGACGTGAAGTAAACGCGATTTTACACTCACTAGTGGCTAGAAAATGATTTTCTTGACTTTTTGAAATCTCAGTATTTTTGGTATATATAGGCTTATTATGAGGTGATACATCCATTTCTATGATTTTAAGCAGTTTGAAAGAAGTGAAGTAAACGCGATTTTACACTCACTAGGGGCTAGAAAATCGAATTTCTTGACTTTTTAAAACTCAGTATTCTTGGGATATATAGGCTTATTATGGCGTGAAGAACCATTTATATGATTTTTTCGAAGTTTGAAAGAAGTGAAGTAAACGCGATTTTACACTCACTAGGGGCTAGATAATCGATTTTCTTGACTTGTTAAAAACTCAATATTCTTGGTATATAGAGGCTTATTATGAGGTGATACATCCATTTATATAATGTTTAAGCAGTTTGAAAGAAGTGAAGTAAACGCGATTTTACACTCACTAGGGGCAAGAAAATCGATATTCTTGACTTGTTAAAAACTCAATATTCTTGGTATATATAGGCTTATAATGACGTGAAACAACCATTTATATGATTTTTTCGAAGTCTGAAAGAACTAAAGTAAACGCGACTTTATACTCACTAGGGTCTAGAAAATCGAATTTCTTGACTTTTTAAAAACTCAGTATTCTTGGGATATATAGGCTTATTATGGCCTGAAACAACCATTTATATGATTTTTTCGAAGTTTGAAAGAAGTGAAGTAAAGGCGATTTTACACTCACTAGTGGCTAGAAAATCGAATTTCTTGACTTTTTGAAAACTGAGTAATTTTGGTGTACAAAAGCTTCTTATATGTTAATACATCGATTTATATAATTTTTAAGCAGTTTGAAAGAAGTGAAGTAAACGCGATTTTACACTCACAAGGGGCTAGAAAATCGAATTTCTTCACTTTCTAAAAACTCAGTATTCTTGGTATATATGGGCTTATTATGACGTGAAACAACCATTTATATGATTTTTAAGCAGTTTGAAAGAAGTGAAGTAAACGCGATTTTACACTCACTACTGGCTAGAAATCGAATTGCTTGAATTCTTAAAAACTCAGTATTCTCTGTATATATAGGCTTATTATGACGTGAAACAACCATTTATATGATTTTTTCGAAGTTAAAAAGAAGTAAATAAACGCGATTTTACACTCACTGGGGGCTAGAAAATCGATTTTCTTGACTTGTTAAAAACTCAATATTTTTGGTACATAGGGGCTTATTATGAGGTGATACATCCATTAGATGACTTTTAAGCAGTTTGAAAGAAGTGAAGTAAACGCGGTTTTACATCACTAGGGTCTAGAAAATCGATTTTCTTGACTTGTTATAAACTCAATATTCTTGGTATATAGAGGCTTATTATGAGGTGTTACATCCATTTATATGATTTTTAGGCAGTTTGAAAGAAGTGAAGTAAACGCGATTTTACACTCACTAGGGGCTAGAAAATCGATTTTCTTGACTTGTTGAAAACTCAATATTCTGGGTATATATATAGGCTTATTATGAGGTGATACATCCATTTATATGATTTTTAAGCAGTTTGAAAGAAGTGAAGTAAACGCGATTTTACACTCACTAGGGGCTAGAAAATCGAATTTCTTCACTTTCTAAAAACTCAGTATTCTTGGTATATATGGGCTTATTTTGACCTGAAACAACCATTTATATGATTTTTTCGAGGTTTGAAAGAAGTGAAGTAAACGCGATTTTACACTCACTAGGGGCTAGAAAATCAATTCTTTTGACTTGTTAAAAACTTAATATTCTTGGTATATAGAGGCTTATTATGAGGTGATACATCCATTTATATGATTTTTAGGCAGTTTGAAAGAAGTGAAGTAAACGCGATTTTACACTCACTACTGGCTAGAAAATCGAATTGCTTGAATTTTTAAAAACTCAGTATTCTCTGTATATATAGGCTTATTATGACGTGAAACAACCATTTATATGATTTTTTCGAAGTTTAAAAGAAGTAAATAAACGCGATTTTACACTCACTGGGGGCTAGAAAATCGATTTTCTTGACTTGTTAAAAACTCAATATTTTTGGTACATAGGGGCTTATTATGAGGTGATACATCCATTAGATGACTTTTAAGCAGTTTGAAAGAAGTGAAGTAAACGCGGTTTTACATCACTAGGGTCTAGAAAATCGATTTTCTTGACTTGTTATAAACTCAATATTCTTGGTATATAGAGGCTTATTATGAGGTGATACATCCATTTATATGATTTTTAGGCAGTTTGAAAGAAGTGAAGTAAACGCGATTTTACACTCACTAGGGGCTGGAAAATCGATTTTCTTGACTTGTTGAAAACTCAATATTCTGGGTATATATAGGCTTATTATTTGGTGATACATCCATTTATATGATTTTTAAGCAGTTTGAAAGAAGTGAAGTAAACGCGATTTACACTCACTAGGGGCTAGAAAATCGAATTTCTTCACTTTCTAAAAACTCAGTATTCTTGGTATATATGGGCTTATTTTGACCTGAAACAACCATTTATATGATTTTTTCGAGGTTTGAAAGAAGTGAAGTAAACGCGATTTTACACTCACTAGGGGCTAGAAAATCAATTCTTTTGACTTGTTAAAAACTTAATATTCTTGGTATATAGAGGCTTATTATGAGGTGATACATCCATTTATATGATTTTTAGGCAGTTTGAAAGAAGTGAAGTAAACGCGATTTTACACTCACTAGTGGTTAGAAAATAGAATTTCTTGACTTATTAAAAACTCAGTTATCTTGGTATATATAGGCTTATTATGACGTGAAACAACCATTTATAAGATTTTTTCGAAGTTTGAAAGAAGTAAAGTAAACGCGACTTTACACTCACTAGGGGCTAGATAATCGATTTTCTTGACTTGTTAAAAACTCAATAT